>WURT03639044.1:0-20105 GCA_009936505.3 Holothuria glaberrima | reverse complement strand
ACAACTGGTTTAAATCTCAGTAATTTACTGTTCATCACTCTGCACACAAACCCCTCCATCGAATGCCCTGCTAGGGCGCATTGGAGTACCACAAAGAAGAAGAAGCTAGCTTGTAAATTTAACTTCACAGAAACACGTACGAATGGACGAGGGAAATTACCATGGCAACTGTCCCGTCCTGAGTGTGTCTAGACTGAACGTTAAATTGCTTAAAATCTGTCGGGGACCGACAACACGACGTGCGGAGTGATGTACGCTTCTGCTCATGCGCAGTCCAGTTTTTTGCTGCGCGTTCCGTCTTCTTTGTCTACCGTCCTGAAATCGAAAACTCCCTAACCTTTACTGAAACCTTTCACACCAGATTGTATCTACACCCATAATTGAACAAAATTTTTGGAAAAGCTTGGGAGGATGGAACCTCCTCTTCTTACATTTTATCTCTTACAACACTGATAGTCCTCCCTCCCCACCTCATGAATTCCTGGATCTGTCCCCCATTGAGCTCCATGGATTGAGTAGCCTACATTCCACAGGAAACCATAGTCTGAGTTTCCACCTCAGAACTGTGATGAGCAGATCTACAGGGTGCTCATAAATATATTGGCCATTTGCATGCAGGAGGGCACACGTTCTTTGCCTGATCGAATCTCTGAGCCTTTTTGAAAGAAGTTTGCCCTAATATTTCTACAAATTTTGCCTGAATTTCTGAATTATCCAAAGATCTTGGAGGGGGACTCAGGGGAAGCCTAGGAGGTTCAGTGCCTGAGTCAGCTGCCCCCCCCTTCACCCACCTCATCACCTCATATACCTACGTGGGTGCTCAGGTTAAAACATGTCTAGAAGTGTGAGGACAGTTTTTGACACTAGAGGATGGGCTAGGATTAAACTGTGAGAATTTTAACTGAGATGAAAATGTTTACCCTTTAATAAAGCAGAGGATGTGATATCTAGGGGTATGGAACAATGCAGGGCTCTTAGAAAACTTACACACATATGCGGTCTTTGTTTGGCTTAGAGAGCACATCTTGGTATGTTGGTTGCAGGTTGCTACGTGAAGAATAACGTCATTGACCATTTGGGTAGCTATTGGTCCCTTAATTATTCAGAGCTCTGAGGAAAGTTTGAAGGAACATACTTTACTTGGACCTTGTTTTCATTTTTCTACTTTTATTTTGAACATTTCCAAGCCCTTCATGTCTTAGATATAGTTTATGATAGGAAGCAAATGAAAGGCAAGGAATGTCCATGGGGAAATGTATGGGGTGTTTGTTGGCATAGGTCAAATTTTCTTGCAGAATTTATCAGTATATTGCACATTCATGATACTCAATTTGTATCTGTTAATGGGGAAAGAGTCAACAAAGACTTCACGTGCTGTAAAAGTTAGAAACACTAACCTCTAGATTTTTAGATATCAATGGCTTTTGTCGCTATGGAACATATCTCAGTTGTAATCTGGTATTTGCAAGATGAATGTTGGGTTGATGGCAGTCACAGCTTCTGTACAATTTGAGACACACCTCCTTCTTTACCAGACGTCACTTCCGTCAATAACAAACGGATTGTTATGATCCATTGCACGCCAAGCATACCATGTATTCCTACACTACAAGATATGCATGTACCGTACTGTTCTACTGCGCTTCCTACTTCTACTACTATACTATAAGAGTCTGCGACACAATAACAACCACGCAGCAGAACAGCACTGACTTAGGACAACCGACGAAGCAGTGTGACAAATATGGATCGCATATGGAATAACAGCCTACCAGACGGTGATGACTTTTACAAGCTTCTTGGGTGTGACGAGTCGTCTACTGTGAGTTTATTTCGGTTGATTTCAAGATTGGTTGAAATGTCAATTTTGTTCCAAAAGGAAGTTCACACTGTAGGCGGCTACCTAAGTGATGTTAAGCTATTTCATTGCACACGTAGGCACACTACAAACTTGGTGCAGTGTTGGATCATGTTTGTCACTGGATGCAATATCGATTAGGCGATGCCTTCAAGGACATCCTGCGATCACAGCTTGACCTAGCTTAGACTATGTTTTGTGTAGGTTTTACACCATGCTTGTTTCAGTAACAAGTGTCAGTTAAACAAATTCGTAACATGTTGAGCTACTGTAGGTGGTCAAGGAACTGTGATAAGGGCGATATGAGGGGGCGACCTGCAAAAGAGATGATGAAGTGTAAACTGTGAATGTTTAGGCTATGTGGTTCATACTTTGTTGGAGTGTGTCCTCAAAACCAATAAATTACTGACACAGTGCTTCAAAGGAGAACATTAACATTAGAAAAATCTAAGTCTTCCCCTTGAAAGTGGATGTCATGACTTGGCCGATAGCATCACAACTTGGCCAATTTTTGAACAATAGAAAACCACAAACAACAAAATACCCTTGGAATTTCTACCAGGTCTTCACAACCCGGCAAAAGACTCGGAGTTTAGATTCCCATTGAAGTATTGGCCGTCACTGGACCATGTAATCTGTGGCTTTTTTGTCAGTTGTAAAACGAGACACTTCAAGCAGGGAGCAGTTATTTGAATGAAGATACATCACTTTGTGGTGGGGTTTGTGCTGTCAAGGTCACTCAGTAATCTGTTGCTTGTATCTTTCTTGACTCTTCAATGTATGACTTACACTGGATTAGAAAGTTAATTAACACAAAAGAGATTTGTCGTCTGCTACATCTACAGTAAGAGTGGGGATTTTCCTCCATTGCCACAACATTGCCCGTCGTCAGGGAAATAAAAAATTGCACCTTTCGATGCTCTGTGATGTGCATGACAGTATTTCAGTTAGGTTTAATATTGATATATGAACAAGAATCTATATCTGGTCATGTCAAGAAAATTTGGGAACTTTTCTATTGTAACAAAAGTTAGACTTACACCTTGTCAACTCATTTGCCTGTAGTATCTTGTAAAGGAAGGGGATAACTTTAGTCATCTATTCCAATTAAACAGTCGTTCTGAGTTTAATATTACCTGCTCTAAAGACGTTGGTGAGGCAAACCTACACATCAGAGTATTGTTCTGCACAGGCCACTTGTTGAATGATGTTGCTAGGTGAATGATATCAAATTGTAGCTAACAAATAAAGGAAAGAAATTTCTCTGCGCAAATAGACAACTTATCGTTGATAATCTCCCCTCAGTCTAGTGGGTCTTAAAGTATTAACATAAATTAAAGTGTTCGATATATCTCCATCCAAATAACAGCTCCCTGCTTCAAGGACAGAACAAGTTTGTCCAACTTTCAAGGGAGTGAATTCTCTAATGAAACATGTGTAGGCAAAGTTCTGTATAGATTTGTATCACAAGTTTGTACATGCATTAGGCCTACATGTTCATAGAAAGAATACCCTTTCTAAAATGTAGATATAGGCTGCAGCCAGTTTTGTAGCAGAATTTTGTTTCACATTGTCAGTGATGTAGCTTTGAAAACATGCACGTGCTATACTTACCTTATTTACTACAAGAAATTTAAATTTTACTTAATTGCTAAGTATTAATGGCAATGTGTCATTTTTATGTATTCTCTTACTATCTTATGCATGCATGGTTGCTGGATGGATGGGTGGGTGAGTGGTTTGTCTGCTTGTTGTTTGCTTAGCCTGTCTTTGGTTCTTTTTTGTTTTGTTTGTTTCTTCTTTTTTGTACAGGTGGCGTGCTAAGTACAAGCATTTTGCTTTTTCAGGCTTCCTCCACCGTTTTCTGTATATTTTATACCAGTCTGTATTAAACCATACATTGTGGAAAATAAATGAAATGAAATGAACAAGTTTACTCAACCAGATGTATTATACACTGTAGGACCATGAACCTCTAAATGCTATGGGGTGAAAATTCCAAGAATCAGAATGCCAACCATACATCCACAACTTAGCAGTCTCGTTAGTAATTCATTTATCAATATTTTCTCTTTTACTTGTAAAGTGTTTTCATCTTTGATGAACAGTTACTTCTTCTGCATTTTTTTCAGACGGACCAAATAAATGCTGAGTACAAAACCCGTGCCCGTGATTTGCACCCCGACAAGAATCCAAATGATCCTAGTGCCACAGAAAAGTTCAGCAAAATACAGAAAGCTCGTGATATTTTAGTGAATGAGTCATCCAGAGCTGACTATGACAAATGGCGAAGGAGTGGTCTGACCATCTCATATGATATGTGGCTTGCAGCCCATGACTCAACACATGTGGTGAGGAGTAGACATTGGTTCCAGTACAATTACTGGGTACCAGCTTTCCAGGGGATTAGCTTTGGAAAAGGGGATTCAGTATACAGTCATGTACAACATAACCATGCTTTGCATGATTAAATTCAAAGGGGGATAACAATGATGTAAACAGAAAAAAAATTTGTGGGGGATCCTGAGTTTGTTAACAATTTCATTGGGGGGGGGGGCTCAAACATTGAATCATTATCATACATTTTTTAACACTTGAATTTTCCAGGAGGAGGCATCTGGTGGAGGAGAGACCTGTGAACAGCTCATACTCTGCAGGCCCCACCCAACTCCCAGCCCAACCCATCTACCCAGCCCCTAGCTATACCACTTGGGGAGTGTAAAATGAGGACCACTATGAGACAATCGATCTGATGGCAGCAAAAGAATAATTTTTTTCATTTACTTTGTTTTTATGCATGTACTGAAAGCATTCAGGGATAGAATCTGTGGCATGTGCTGAAATATTATAATAATGGATGGACACTGTACAATAGTTGACAACTTTTCCTCCACCCCTCCCCCCAGAATCTTCTACCTAACTCCTCTTCACTCCTATACCACTTCCCCACAAGTTCGGTCCCTCTCCCCCTCTCCCTACCCAACCAGTGTGGTCAATAGTCCAGTTAAATTCTGACAAAGGTCAAGTGCTTCAAAGAAGAAAGGGCAGTTATGTTTTAAAACGATATGAAATGGTTTTAGTTGTGCAATTTCATCACAAGTCATTCTACACCTTTTTCTAAAACTTATGGTAAAGCCTACAGTTCTGTTTTTTTTAGGTTAACTTTTTCTCATTGTCAATAGGATGACTTGTCTATTTATGTGGGGACTGTGGATAACACTTAGTAATCTTTTTTTTTTCTCATAGTCTCTCCACTGGGCTTTGAAAAAGAAACCACAGCTGGCACTGGAGGACAGGTGTCCTGGTGGCAGCAGTCAGGATATTTCATACATCACACAAACAGACTATTCACCAAGCTTATTCAAACCTCAGCAATCATACTGTCATGGTAAGTCCAAGCAGAGTAGACTCATGTTCAGTGGTCCTTTTGCATTACTGTGGGGGATCACTTGCCTCTTGTTAGTGTACAAGTTCTTCCCCTCCACATTCCCACATGATAAAATTCAGTACAGGACTGGTTTTGAGTCAAAGCTTTGAGCAGTCTTTCATCATAATAAGGTAAATCAGTCTGCCATTTTGCTGGAGGCTGGAAGCATGGGGAGTTCTCTGCTTGACTGAGTTGAGTCTAGAGACCTTAAGTGAGGTTAAGTTTTATTCTCAAAGCCTAATTACACTTTTTCCAAAGTATACAGTACCTTTACATAAAATATTATTTGAAGGCACATCGCTTGAAATGGGCCATAAAAATATATTTTGCTTGTCAATGGCTTTGCATTGGAAACGAGATGCAACAATTGAGTTTTTCATACAGTTACTCCTAAAATATTGCAAAGCAAGTATTTGCACCCATAGCACTATGTATAAAATGAGCAGAGTATCTGCTGCTTGGAAACATTTCAGAGTTCTCAAATTGTTTAAATTTCCAAGTTCGAATGTATTCTTGGATTTTTAATCCCAACTCAAAGCATATTAGTGATGGATTTATCATAACCTGGTCATGGAAAGGCAATATGAGATTTGTGGAATTAAATATCCTTGATACATAGAAGTATAATGACAGCAGAAACTCTCAGTTAAAGTCTCTCTCTACAGCAGAGTTGTGCAAACTGCGGCACGCAGGCCAAATGTGGCCTGCGGTATCCTCCTGTGCGGCCCGCCAAACAATTTTAATTTGCCCCATTTTCAGCCCCTTACGTCTTGCCATTTAACCACAACTTAAAACTTGAGGTAATTACACTTAAAAAACGCATACTAAGTCTGAACAGGGTGGTGAAATTAGATCCCTTCCCTGATCTGAATTAATATTTTTGTCGACAAAACGGAGATGAAACCACACAGGGGCAAGTTTTGCTGACAATTAGAAGGCCCATACTGCCATACTATTTGAGCACATGTGGGTCTGCCTAGATTAGCACATTGGCCACTCTAACGGGGGAGGGGGAGGGTAAGACGCCACCATCATATACACCTCGCTGTTCCACTGCAGCCCGTCAGATGGTCACAGCAACATGATTTGGCCCGGTGTTCGAAAAGGTTGCACACCCCTGGTCTACAGTATATGACTTAAAGCACATTTTTAATGAAAAACAATCTTAACAGCTCTTCCTCACTGCCCAAGTATTACTCACTTCTCCATCTGAATGAGTAATGCTTGGAAATCTTGAGTTGCCCAGGACCTTCTTTGAGTCCATTGAAATTACTGTTGTTTCGAAGATTATTTGGTCAACTGGTTTCACCTCATTGTCTGTTATTGTGATTTTATTCAAACATCAGGCCTTGAGAAATTAGATTTTCCAGGTGTGCTACAAATCATACTCCTCAGGAAATTAAGGAGTGTGGTAGGTGTGCTGTTTTACTAAACTTTAATAGATTTACCCGAGTTCCCATTCTCTATCTAGGTGTGCAAAAAATTGCACTTCCCACAGTGATTTGAGGCGAGTGATGGTGTGTGATTGCACTCACATGCCTCAAAATTTGAGGTCTGAAACATGTGTCAAACTTTCTCTTCAATGCTCCATTTTGTCAGTATTTGTTCCAACTTTTGTCATATTTTATAATTTTTTACACAAAGTGGTTTTTAAAACAGTACATATTTTAGCACTCTGTTGTTATTTTATACCGGTGAACTAAGTGCTTATATGAAAGACAGGCAGAAATTTCTCTGTATCCATATATTTGCACCCTGTGCTAAAAGTCTGAAAATAAAGAATTATAACACATTTTTTTATTTTGTATCCTTTTCCATTTGTCAGACTTTGGATGGCAGCGCGACAGCAACGAGTTGTTGACTAAGTTCCGTTCATACCAGATTTAGAAAACTGACCAAGAGAACAGAAACTGTTAAGATACAACTCTTGTAAATAATTTTGTTAATACTCAGTGCTTTATTCATTTAACTTTTGTGCAATTAATTTACACCTCAAGTCAAACCTTATTGTGAACACTTCAGGAGCTAAGGCACATTTGAGTGCTGAAGGTTGGGCAAAAATGGTACTACTTATGTTACAGGATACAAAAGGCAATGTTCTGCAAGTTTATCTTTCCTTGGAACAGAGATCCCAGTAGAAGTTGTAGGGAACAGTCTCAGGACTTCAGAAAATTGCATATCAAATATTTTCAAGTTGGCTGCTTCACTGCATGTAATGTAAAGGAAGCTTTATAGTGTAAAAAACCTCATATTAAGTTTCAAGAGTTTGAAGGGATCCCCATTTCATAATTGCTTTGGTTTTCTTATTAAAGGGTAACTGAGGAAGCCACTTGCTGTGAACAAGGTACCTGGAACCTAGAAATGTTATAAATTTTATTTTCATTTATCATAACAAAAATTAGGATTAGTTACCCTATGCTACTGAATTCTTTGTCAATTGCAGCTGTGATTGTGATTTATATAAATTATAAACTGCAAAATGTATTTGAATATGTGTATGACTAATTATGCTTACTAATGGTTCCCAACAAAGTCCCCTCCGGACATTTGCCACCTGGACAACCTCCATGGACAATTTGACTTTGGACTATTTTGACCCAGACCATTCCTGAACCTGACAGTTCCCACCTAGGACAATTCTAAATTTTCTTGTGGGGGATTTGTCTGAGAGGTTTTTGCCAAGAATGTTCTAAGGGTTGTCCATGGTAAATTTTCTGGGTGGGCATTTCCCAGGGGGTGGGGGAGCTGATCTTGGGCAGGTGGAGTTGGCTTGGTGGTTGAGTGTACTGCCTTGCACACTAGAGGTCCCCGGATCAAATCCCGGTGGATACACTTGGAAATTTTCTGGGGACCAAAATTTACTTGTTCAGCATAGCTGTTCACAGTGATGTTGAGGGGGTTTAAATTGGCAAATTTTAATTGGTTATTTGTTTGTCCGTTTCAGGAAGTTGTCCGACTCAGGAAGTTGTGAGCTTTGCTCGGTTTAGCTGTTGAATAGTGGTGCAGAGCAAGGAACCTCCACCTCTCCCAGCCTTTGGGAAAGTGGCTAAAGACTGGGGATACACTCACGTCCGTCGGTTGGGGACGTTAAATGGCGGTCCCGGGAGCAGGATTGGGAGCGATTAGTACACCCCTGCCTCGTTAACCTTTGGGCACTAGTCAAAAAGAGAAGGCGAATCTCGCCGGTGTTCATCCACGCTCATTCTGGTATAGGGTCGTTAATGAGTCAATTGGCTTCCTGACCCTCAAACGTTAAACTTAAAACTTAATATCTAATGATCTTGCTTATTAACAATCCTGCTAGTTCTTTGCATATATTTTACTCTTACTATACATTTCTTTCTTTGTATGAAAAGTTCTCTTCTTCTTGGTATGTAAATAGTTTTAACCACAACATTGGACAACAGCTATTGTCATATGCCTCAATGTAAATAATTTAAAGATTTAACATGCAATACACATAGTATTTTCATATTTCATTTCTGTATATATGTGTAACTGAAAATATTTCTTTATGTTGTCAGAAATGCTTACTTGTAACTATCTAATTTTATTCACCTGCCATTACTTTTTGTAAAGTTAGAATATTTGTGAGGAGTGGTGGATGCATCTATATCACTAAAAGTGAACAACTGAAACTAAAGTGCTCATTACCACCTAAATGGTTATAAATCATTATTAGTTGAATAAATGATGTAAAAAAGAAACCATCTGCCTTGTCCTTTTAAGTTTCTTGTTACTAAAAGAAAAGAAAACAAACCAAATTTTTTGTTTAAAAAGTTTCATTTTTGTTATTATTCACTGCTGTAGGAAAATACTCTACACCTTAAGATTGAGAGTAAACACTTATCTTGCAAAACTGAACCAGTCTGAATCAACATTAGATTCAGTTTTCAGATAAAAGGGGGTGAAGGGGGAGGGGGTGGTGTTATCATCACCCCAAAAAATATCTAGGAATTTCTGAATATCTATGTTAGCAACTGGTCACTGCTCTTTGAAACAAGATTCAAATAAAGGCAATGAGTGTCAACAGCTTCTCAAAAGTTGGGGCCGGGGGGGGGGGGGAGCATGACCTTGCCCAGAACTATTTCAAGCCTAAGTAGGGAAACCCTAGAAGTGATGGATTTAGGGCTCATTTAAGGTCTCAAGAAAAATTTGGAGGCAAGATGATTTGTGGTGTTATCTGAGGAATTTTCCCACAAATTTAATCCATTAAAGGGGAAAATGTCTCATCCCAGACATTTCCAATTCTCCCAACTAAGTTAGTTCAAGCACCACCCATGACTGTCTTGAGCTTCTCCTGGTGCATACACAAACATAGTTTATTGCTTAAGGCAATATCCTGGTGAGTATACAAGGCCCTAATGTGTAACCAAAACACTCTCTGTGCATGCTGTGTAATATGAGCTATTCTGCATCTTTTGAATTTTGTAGCTCTGATGTCAGTCAAAGAGTAGTCACCAACTGAGACTTTTGCTTACCCCCAATTAAAAGTCATACTTGGGGTTATTCAAATTCCTCTTCAAAGCGTAATCAGCTGTACTGCATGCTATGACATCAAACATGTGCATGCTGTTTTCATTTTCATTCAGATTATGGCAAAAAAAGTGGATGACAATCCCCTACACTTTCAAATGTAGGGGGGACATGCTGCCCCTCACTCCCATCCACCACCCCTACATGTTGAAGCCCACAAGGAAGATTAAACCTGCTATTGTAATGAGTATCAAAACAAAGCATGGCTGCAGCATAGCCTGACCTCCTTAAAGGCAATAGGCAGTCGCCCCAAAATTTTCTTTGAAAAATTAGCAAATCCCCTCTTAATGCATTACAAGCACCTCTGAAGACGTTTTGAACATAACCATTACAAACAATAGGTAAAGCAAAGAAAAATTATCTTTGAATTTCACAATTCACTTACAAAAAATATTGTCACATGATCAAAATAGGCTATTCAGGAACAAGAGTGACAGTAACTAACTCTCATTGGGGTGACTGCATTTTCCCTTAAAGCATGGAGGGCCATCAGCTGGAAATGTGGAAGGTACATAGCAACCAGCTTGGAGTAACCATTTTAGCAGCATGATGGATAAAACTTTTTTAGTATCTGTAATGTGCTTCTGTGACTTCACTTGGGTAACAACTGTCTTTGTACAAGATACTTGCTAAGCAGTATGTCTGCAGAATAATGGCCAATCCTTATGCCTACATTGAGCTGTAATAGACCACATCTTTTTAAAAGAGTCCACTTTATGTGAGCCAATAAATGTTTGAGCTTTCCTTGACTGCCATGTCAAGATGCCCTCAATTGCCTCAACTCATCTTCAATTTTTTCAAGTTCAGACCTTGTATCAACTTCTACTTCAACCTCTTGAGGAAGATAGTCCTGAAAGTTTAGTTCGTAACCATCTAGGTGATATCCACTGATGCTAACCTGTTTGATGAAGGGCTCTGAGAGAAAATATGACATTTAGAGTGGATAGTTTTTCAGTGAAAAGAACCTAATTTCTAATGTGTAATGGCTCAATGCAAACACAAACCATCAATACAAATTAAGTATGTATTCATTGGAAGCAATATAAAGTTGCCTTCATTTTTGCACTTAAAGTGAAAGTTTAAGCAAAATATTTTTTAATATACATTGAGGAACTAAATCTTAGGAATTTGGTGAAACTTCCATTCAGATCGGACTTGTAGTTCTTGATATATCAGCAAATGAAGTTTCTACATTTGTGACCCAAGGTGAGCTTGAAGCAAGCAGGGGTTATATCATCTGCTTACAATGATGAGCAATGCTTTGTTCCTTTGTTTGTCAGTCTGTTGTGTTGACCTTGAAGTTTAGAGGGATATGAACTTCCCATGGGGGCATTTAAAGTTTGTTAAATTCCCATGGCTCTCGTGCAGTCAAATTCCAATAACGTAGGAATATTGAGGAGAAACTTGGTCATGAAGTTTAAGGAAAAGCAAAAGAGAGCTCATCATATGAGGTTTTGATGTCATACGTGCTTACTCCAAGTTCACTTTGGGTTGAAAATGTGACAACTTAAACTGCTCATATCTTGAGAACCACACATCTGATTTCAAAGTCAATTTCACCACAATGCTTGGAATAAGTACTCCTCTAAAATATCAAAACTTGATTCAAGCCTAGACCCTTCTTTTAATGTCTGCAAACCTGTTTTCTTAAGTCATTACATCAACAGCCCCTAGAAATGACAATAATACCCTTTGTCTGAAACAGTTTCAAGGTACTGCCAGAGTATTTTTGATACGGTACTTTTTCTTTACACTATGGTAGGAGACCCAACCACTGCACTAGACCATTATGAAAGAATTATTGCAATGTTTAGACAAGCATCTCATGTCTTTTTTTGAAATTTTTGTCCAAAAATTGATTTCAGGGAATTAAAGGGAAGTTTGAAATAGATTTTCTCCCCAAGGAGGAAACACAATGACCCAGTGGGAGTTAAACTGGCAATCCTAACCTTTTACCTGTCTAGCTCAAAACCAAAACCATTAAGCTATGCTTCTCTGCCAATGCCGCTATCAAACAGCCCCTTGACTTTTACATGATGGTAAGCAGACTGTGACTGTAAACTTGTGCATGGTCCCAGGGCATCTGGGGGAAGCTTATTTATTAAGTATATCATCTGAATTAGGGTGTTAATTGTGGTGTGCTACCTCCTGGCTTTGAACATTTACAATTAGGCCAGTTTGAGAAATGTTCACTTCATTACTAAGTCTTTAAGTGAAGATCGTTCCCCAAATAGCATTTTCTAGGATATCAATATTTTTTTCACAAATTTTTACCCATGGTCATCATGTACTATCTCTTGAAAATTATAGGTAAGGATAGTCACTGACCATGGGTAGAAAAAGTTGGAAACTGGCAGGCTTCTTCCCAGGAAATAACGCTATTTGAAGGGAACTTTACCTTAATACTTGTACATGAAAATATGGAAAGAATCTAAGTCAGTTTCCTCGCCTCCTGGGAAATACGTTTTTTCCAACCCTGGTCACTGACTCCCAAGTTGAACAGGAAGAACTTTCTTACCTTTTGACTGTGGCTTATGTGAGTGGATTTCATCTATAAGAAATTGAAAATTCTCTTCAATCTGTTTATCTGACATGCCAAGCTGTAAAAAGAAAATTGAAAGACAGGTGAACGACTTAAATTTTTTCTTTATCTTAAAACATTACACCACTATTCTAGATATTTGGTATATTCCAGTACAACCATTTCAGAAAATTTCTTCTAGCAATCTGGAAAGTCCACATGTGTCATGTGGCTCAAAAATCAAAATAACATTACAAAGTATGAAACAAATTACTGGTCTAATACAATTTTTTTTTTATTTAATTCATAAACAGAGGTGCTAGGCCTTCACCAAGTGGCGGTTTCCTTACTGCCCTGGCAAAAGCAATCCAGAAGGAAGGTGAAAGCATGCTGAAAATTTGGGGTTTTATGAAAGAAACTTGAAAATATTATACTTTGATTGAAGACAATTTGAAAAAATTTGGTGGACTTATTATCAAAGAATCTGCTCCCTTTGATGGGAAAGTGAAGGAAAGGGCAGCCAGTTGCCATTAGGGACATTCCTTACATTTTTTCCCATTAAGGTTCCCCAACAAAATAGCAAAATTTCCCCAGTGGGCAAGGGAGCCAATTCACCTTCCAAAGTCCTGCCACACAAAGGATGCTGATAGACTCAACAAACAATTTTAAATAAAGCTAACACCAAATGTACATCACCACTCCATCTTTAAAGTTTATGCTTCCATTGGATTTAAATGGAGAAAATAAGCCACACTTTCTTTCAAACACTCACATTTCCGATTTGTAAGTTGGAAATCATGCTCTTCTCTTCGACTTGGTATTTCCTCCCAAATTTATGTCTCTGAATGATTAGACCAATATTCTTTCCAGATGAGCCTGAAAACACAGCAATCAGCATAGATAAATGATAGGATATGTATGTTGACCAGAGAGTATTGAATATTCATCAGACCTACCTCCTTTTGACCCAATCCATAACATGATAGCATACATTTTATGAAGTCTTGAGACTTCTAACCCTAACCTTTGTTCATGCCTCCACCCTAACCCTTGTGACATGATATCATGCATGATATGCATGTCTCGGGATGAGAATGTGACACATTACAAAGCAAAATGTGAGGATTTGGTGTCCTTTTCCTTACACTTCAAAGCAATGAAGGAGAGAGTATTAATAACACCAGAAAGAAAAGTATCATTCATGCAATTTGGTAAAAAAAATATGACAACTACCATTCATATGACTTTTGACATGCAGAGTTTTGGCTGTATGCCGCAATATTAATGACTCTGGGCTCCAAGCCTACACAAGCACAATCCTTCATCACATAGACAACATTTGTAAAAGTAAAAGTGACCTAGCCTAATAATCTATTATCGCAGAAGGAATGCTCAGCCCTTAAGACGTGTCTGTCTTGCAATTTTACAAAAAGAAAGTCATGGTTAGAGGCATGGAATGCCCAAGTCACAGACTTCTTGTATATGGACAGAGCATACAGCACTAATGTCCTATGCATAAGTTGTAACCACCTTATGTACACAAGTAGGCTTACCAATATGGCTGCCAGCTATAGCTTTGTGTATAAAAGTTTGGACTTGCTTAAGTGACTCATTATCGACAGATTGTGTGAGAAACTTGTAATATTTTAGGAAGAATGCAAGCTCATGTCAAATTCAACAAATAGAATGAAGGACTGTTATATTGTTATTCCATTCATGTTTATATTTTGTCTGAAATGATGCAGATTCATCATCACATTTGACAAATTGTAGTAGCCCAGTGGCCACCTTGGTAAGCCTGAATTTGTTTGAACAGTGGCGACCGTTTTGGTCACGTGATCCCATGTCCATGTATATGATAAGTCCATGGCTCAAGTCATGTTGAAGCTGTTTAAGACATTTATTGCTTGCTTCCTTTGCTAGTAGCACTGCTGAAATTTTTTCAGACAGTTCTTGCTTGCATTTTTATCACAAGGGTGTCTGAGGTCCTGTGGTTCATCCAGTTTGTAACTTCAGTCCTCAGTAAAAAACTCCAAAAAGGCTAAATAGAGCCATCACGGAGCACACAATCAACAGCCGATAAGCCAGCAAGGGAGACACAACCACCACAAAAAGTGCTCATTTCATATACAAGACCACAAAACTACAAAGTAACGAGTGCAAGTAAAAGCAAAGACCCATGTGTTTGTTGCAGGGTCTCTGATCCAACTATAGGGGAGGATCCATTTGGAGGTAGCAGCTCGGAAGGATGAAACAGACGGTTTAATTAACTCCCTTTGGATGTAGTTTTGGGTTGCAACTGCAGTAGGGGATTTCCTGCTGGACTTTCCCTAAAAACATATTCATTTGCTTGCAATATTTTCACAAGGATGTCAGAAGGTTTCATGTTAAATTCTGTGTCCCTTTGGGGTCATAACTCCCATTGGGTGAGGGATGCCCACTAGACTGAAGGTTCACTTGAAAGGTTTGCTACACCAAGGATCCCTTTGCACAAAAATCTACTTCAGGTTAGAAGTAGGTTAGGATTCAGGTTAGAGACAGAGTAGGTTTAGGATTAGGCTAGGGATTATCCTTGGTAGGATTAGGGTTTGGGTAAGGATTATGGTTAGGGTTAGGATTAAGTTGAGAGTTAGGATCTTCAGTCTAGTAAACCTTTGATCTAGTGAACATTCCTCCTAGTGAACCTTGCCCATTGGGAGTAGTTTCAGGCTTTTACCTACAGTTGGAGATAGCTTAAAAAATATTTTTCTTAAAGGGAATGTTTATCATAATTTTTTGTTAACTACTCTTAGGTCTACAAGCAAAACAAAAAGTAGTCAACACTAACCACCTTTGCATTGTTGCAACTTGTCATGACGCAAGTAAAATGCCTAAATGTGACTTAAAGGTGCTGTAACCAGGGATGTAGCTATGGTGGTTGGCGTTGGTCTGCTCTAGCCGGCACTCACAATTGCCAACCACTACTACAGAACAAAATACATATTACCGACCACCACTCGTGCACCTGCGCGACCAGCACTCTGGTCCAAGCCAAAAGTTCAATTATATTAAAAATCTGATTTTACTACATTACTGCTGCAAATCAGTAAATAAAAATAGCTAACAAAATTGTGAAATTGTCAGTAATGATGGAGAACTATAATATTATATATGAGGAATTAACAGGAACCTACAGGCCTTAAAATATTATATATAGCACCATTTTGCATCTAAGCACTACAACTTATGCAAAAATTTTCAAGAGGGGAGGGGGACACCCCTTATACCCCAACCCCAGGCGGTGCAATTTAAAACACCACTTCAGAAAATTCGACCACCACTCACTGTTTGCTAGCTATAACCATGGCTGTAACCAAGTGGATAAAGGCGGTGGCATTTGAAGGGATGACCAGGAGGTTCGGGGTTCGATCCCTGGCCGGGTCAAAGTAGGGTGGGTTTTTTCATCCTAGAGCAATCTACAGTTTTCCCATCTGAACTGGCCTCTCAAATTCAAAAGAGACCAAATGTGATCTCAATTGTTGAGTTTGTTAGCCACCTGACGTCAAGTTCTTATTCATAAGCCACATAGGCTTCTCCTACATTTGTGGTTGCTTAGCATCATAAAACAACTGCCCTTCAAGGCCTGAATTATAAAGAGCACACCCTTCTCAACTTATAATTATGATTATAACTTTGATGACCATTTAAACTCTAAAACAGAGCCCTTAACAACATTTAACATGTACTTATCCAGAGTTTTCACAGTATCCAGGTTGCCATATGTTACCATTTAGTCAGAAATCATGTAAGCTGAGACCTCATGTATCACAGGGCTATCAAGAGAGAAAGCAAACTGAGAAATTCCTGTAAGGCCTAAAATTCATGAAGGGCCCCTCTTGGAATGAAGATTTTTTTTTTTTTTTCTTTTTTGCAAAGACCATAGTATGGCCCTTTTTCAAAACATCCTGGGCTTACCTTAACTTTTCCATTAGATAGATGAAGTTTTACTGCTCAGTTTGTAACCAATTGGTTTAAGTTGGGCTAGCCACAGCCTTTTTCCAGTTGTGGCTCACTGGCTTGTTTTCCCTACTCCATTGCTTATGCTGAGCACCAAGCACAATGGCAGGAGGTTCCATTTTTAAAGTCTGTGGTATGACCCAGCCATGATTCTAATCCCGACCTTCAGGCTGCAAGTGGGATGCTCTAACCACTTGACGTTACCATTTCAAGGACCCTGTCTATTGTAATCAGAATAATTATAAAGTCCATATCTACGTCATACCTTTTTTAGTATTTGGAAATTTATCTCTAAGAATGGATCTAAGGGACGATAGATGTGGAAGCATCGCTCTTGTACCAACACAGAAATCAAAGTCATCTAAACTAACTTCTTCATCTGCTATTTCTGAGATCCTGTCTTTTGAGAGGATTACATTAGCACCACTCTCTTCAGCAACTTTGGCATCGTCACCCTGAAGATGAAACAAAAATTGATTTAAATTTATGAGTTCATATGTTTCCTTGCTTTAATACTAAAACCACCAGTAGTGGTTGTTGGACAGTTGTCTGGCACAGCCTCAGAGCATATGAGGAAAACAGGCACTTCACCCTTGCAGTAACCAAATCTGTCCCCAGACACATCATGACTGAAAAAATAAACAAAAAAAATCAAATGTTACAAAACAGCCCTCCTCCCCTCCTGTTTAACTGTCAGCAAATAAAAAAAAAAGTAGCTCCTGTGTGGACTCGTAATACCCCCTTCTGACTTTTCTTCCGAAAATATTTGAGAAAAGCCCAACCATGAAAAAATTAAATTTGAACCCATTCTGGGAAGCAGACTTTTCTAAACTGGTACAGAACAAAATCACGAAGTCCAGATTAGAAAATTTTCTTTTCTCTTATTCTAAATTAAAAAATTCTGAGCTTACAACCAACATTTTGCCATGCCAATCAAAACTTTTGCACCAGTCATTTATATTTAACTGAAATGGACTTAGTAAACTTGGCTACAAAGTAAATACTTAAAATTCAGTCAGCATGGTTTTTAGTTCCTATCCATGGGTAATTTCAGAATAACACTACCTGCACTGCACTTTGGGCTTGTTTTCTTTCAACTTGGGAATAAATGATTCCCTTTTCCAATGAGTTTTCAAATGATATTTTTAGTGACTGTGTCAGATTATTACTGTTTGAATATAACAGGAAGAATTTGTCTCTTTGCACACAATTATTTTCATACTTCTATAATGGATTTAACACACTTAAAACACATTCATGTTTGTGCTATTGTCTTTTGAATTTTTATGGTCAATGTTTCAGACATCTGCCCCAAATACAGAATAATGCAAAAATCGGTCTTTAATATGAAGCAAACTATTTTACACTATGACACCAAGCTGTCTACAGTGTCTGAAGTAGAACTTAAATTAAGAATTTTAAATTAGTGAAAACATGCCACAAACAACGGTGAAACCAAGGTAAGCTGACGCAGGAGCCAGTCCAGTCCAAAGGTGTCCCCTGGTTCCCTGTTTGGTGAGCCAGGAGGAACTTGAGGGTTACCACGAAGCAATTATCAATAACAGCATGTATACAAAAAAATATTAGGGACATTGGGAGTTACATATAGGAAAATGCAGCTCCTGGTTTTGGTCTGTAAAGTATGTAACAGGGACCATTTGAAAGGTGACATGAGCCAAATGGCTCATACCTCTCACTTAATTTCACTTTATATTACAATAGTAAATACTCACCTCTGCAAAACACAGAATTTTGTTCTCCTTCCAAAATTGATTAGGAAAAACAATCAAGTTTGAGAATGCAGGCATAGGTTTCTGTAGGGAAGAAATGAGTATTTGATAAGAAAAATTTCTCCTCAGATGTGCTTCAATTGATACTGAACAAGTGTACTTTGGAAAATTATAAATTTCTCTTATCAAGCTACCCACCCTTGGCCCATCCTTCCTCCTTTTTCCAATCACCCACCTGCCCTGCACCCCACCCCCAGTATCTATCATTCTTTCTCTTTCTATACCACTTCCTACAAAGAGCACTCATGACACCATTTCTTTCCAACAAAACAGTACTTCAGAACTGAATGGTATGCTTGAAATGTATACATATCTTTTTGCTGTAAATCATTTTTCTTTCTGGACAAAGAACTTGCCCCCTCCCCTGTAAAATACATTAAACTTCCAGACGAAACAATGACATAAGATCTCTCTTCACTATTTACCATTTATATCAGATCTGAAGGATACTTGTAACTACCTCACGGCCTACAGCCAGCATGACCTATATGTGCAGCACCATCCCAACCTTCCTTCACATTCAGGCAAAATATATACCATTTTAATGCAAAATACATGCTATTTTTTAGATAAAAATGTGACATTTTTTTCCATATTTTGGGTAATGGAGCTCTACTGCCATACCTTCCTTCCCAAATGAAAGTAGTTCTAAATCCTTATTGCAGAGAAGTTAATTTAGCGACATCTCATTTGTTATTCTAATTTTAATGGTATGAGCTAATTTGAATGTTATGTTATGTATACTGACCATACAAGAATTACAAAAGAAGAGCTTCACCGAATAAAATGAGACAGCAAGCAACACTTCCTTTAGTTTGTGTATCTTTTTGTGTTGTGGTTTTGGTTTAGCCCGGGCCCGACACAACTTTTAGGATAAGAAAAAAATTGAAGCACCTAACAGTAAGATTCAAAGTGCAACTGTACCTCTGCTAAATTTATAATACTCTTGAATAAAAGCAAGTGATTAAAATGCATAGATATTGTGAAAAGAGGATTGAGATTTAACTTACAGGTCCAAGATTCAAGTCGATGAGAATGGATACTACAACACTCCTATCTTTGTTTTCACAATCAGGGACAAATGACCAAGAGGCCTGAGAACGAAGCAACTCCATAGCTTCATGAAGTAGAACCTATAGAACACATTGGTGTTAAAATGAAGGAAAACTTTAAAGGTTAGAGCCAAGGTACATTTGTGAATTCATTTTAAGTAATAACAATAAAGACAGACACTTGTCACTCCAAAGCATATTGTTAGAGTGGGGTTATCAAAATTCTCAGTCAGAGACTGCTCTGTGTCAGACAGAAAAGTTTGAAAATTCAAAACATTCAAAGTAGCTCACATTCCACACAAGGCAGTAAGAATGCTTGGATTAGACATTATAGTCTTGTATGCTCAACAGAGCATGACATTAATAGGTTTGTGTCTGCACAGGGAGGAGCTTTATACAGTTAAGAGGGGAGCTACAACTTGCATAGTTGGGAGAATCAGAACTGTCTGGGATGACAAGATTTGCCCTTTATGAGAAAATTATTGCATTTGGGGTACAGAGAAGTTTCATGCCTTTGAAAATAAGATTTATTTGAATAGCATTAGTAGCAATTCCATTTATTTATCTTGGTGACTTGGAAATTTTGGTTTGATACACAGAAACAAAAGTCACCGCTGAAAGGCTCATGAATAAGTTGCTCATATAAACTTTCAAATTTTCAAATGATGCAGGTCTCAGAACCTGCAGGATTCACTAGATCAAAGATTCACTAGACCAAAGATGCTAACATGAACTTAATCCTAATCCTAACAATGATTCTTATACAAACCCTAATCCTAAATGAGGATAATCCTAAACCTAATCCTAAATCTTATTCTGTATCTTACCCAAATCCTAACCCTACTTCTTGTCACAAGTGAAATGGAAATTTTAATCAAAACTGTCTATTAGGCAAACTGGCGTGGTTATTCAGGGTTACCGTACT
>WURT03639043.1:0-38077 GCA_009936505.3 Holothuria glaberrima | reverse complement strand
AGATGCACTATGCTTGCTTCAGCTCTCATAATTGGAAATGCGACGCGATATATGACATGTCATGGATTATAAGTAGGATACAGTGTAATGGGATCCCCTGGGAATGTAATCGGATGTCCCGAGGTGGGATAGCTTAATAGTGTAATGTGGTGTGATGAAATGCGGAGTGATGCAATGTGATAGTGATGTGATATGAGGTGATGTGATGCAATGTGACACTATATGATATGGTATAAATGATCGAAGTACTTGGCTAACGGCATGGTAGGGTACGTTGTAAGCTTAGTTATTTTCAATCTGTGGATCAAAACCCCAGAATATTCATCAACAAACAACGAATACAACAATAACAACACTGCACCCTATGCATATGACGTTACAAAACAGAAAGTGCGCCCTCTATTGAGTCAAGTGCGTATCATTGCAACTTACAGCAACAAATGTAAATAGACTAGCTGATGAGTGTACGAGTGTACGCGGATAAACCCGTCTACTACACGTGCGTGCGAAATCTACGTCGTGCGTGACGTCAGTTCACGAGGGATATAGATTCAGAAATAAAACGTGATATATGCCTATTTGTTAGGTGTTTCCATATTATATACTTATTTAAAATAGACCTTTGTTTTATTTTCCCATTCTAAAGAAAAAAATATCCCCAGATTTCGCTTTATTTTGTTTCGTAGAGCCCCAACAGGACTAAAAATCACTTTTTACTCAAGGAAGTCCGGTAACCAGATTTCGTTATAGATACCTGTAAAATATAAATTCAATCGAAGACCAAACGATACAAAGTAAGAATGTGACAATCATTGACAAACACAATACCGTACCGCACCTAATTCATGTTCAGGGGACAAAAAGGGTTTAGTAGCTTGTAGCAATACTAGACTTTGGTGGAAAGTTACGTTCTAAAAAGCTGAAAGGGTTTACCATTAGAAATAACTTCGGAAATATAGCAGAACAACTAACTGGCTAAGCATTGCTTGATAGCTGCAAGATTACGAAAGAATTTTTCACAAAATTGCCGAATATCATCTTCGTGGGCAACAGGCTTCAAAAACTGACCCAGGGTTACTTGTTTGTTGTGACTGGTAGATAGATCCATTAACTTTACATTTTATTCTCTGGCCGACGGCAAATCTCGATTTTTAATTGAAACAAATGCTAGTGATGAGAAAAGCAGATAGGCTACAGATGGTGTTAATTGTTTCTATATATAATTCTGACAAATGAACACGAAAATACTCAATTTATTTCATCCTTCTCCAATCAATTTCTCTTATTGTTACCTTTCGTCAAGCTTAACTTTGAGATATGGAAGTTAAATGCATGATTTTTTTTACATTCCGCGATCGACTTTTAAAACTCAGTCTCCTAATTTGATATACAATGTTGCCCTGGTAACGTATATTTGACACTTGATATTCGGCTCGGGTGAAGCAAAAATTAACAACTTTTAATTTCTGCATGTAACGGTTACTTTATTTTTGGAATGGTACTGACAGGGGATAGTTTCATATATGGTATAGTCGAATCCGATGATGAATTTAAGCCATAAAGGAAGCCTTCCGGAACTGATATGCTTATATGTCCGAAGTCAAGCCACAGATGGCGATGAAGTGTGAAAACATTTTACCATTCTATGACTTCAGCTATCTGACTTTACGTGACCTTACCGAAAAAGAGAAAGATGAACCCAGGAAAGTTTCTGGGTGTTTTGAACAAAACAAAAGTTTACACATAGCCTAGATACCACTGAAACAGCTGTCATATCACTCCCAGAAAGTTAAAACATGTATTGTTACACCATCGATATAGCCTAGTTTCTTTTAAAGGCTTTTAAACACATATTAAGCTTTAGTTAGATGGTACGTTGGCCAAAATAGCCCATGGCTCCACCCCTTCTCCCACAGGCGTCATGGATCATTGCTGAAATGTGCCTAAATTTTTTTTTAGTATCGCCAAAACATGTTTTCATATCCCTTGGTTTAACTTCAAAAAATCACTTTGTGCTATTTTAATTCACCCATAGCTTCGACGAGTGGCTTTAGACCGGTGATTTATTTGTTTACGCCAAATTGTGCTGGACCGTTTTGTTTGTACAGAGTCACACGAAGCTGTTCATAGGCAATTGGGTAATCATGTTCAGTATGTGTATAAGATGGATGACATTATTATGGAACGCTTTGTAATTAGCATCACTCTGCTTAACATTCCTGTGAAGTACGCCGACAATCTCCAAAAATAGTCTGAAATATAAACAGTCTCCATGGTTTTAGAAATCATATTTTTAATTTACCACAAGATTAGTGTGTTTTTAAAACCTTTATCTATGCTCTGACACCCTGACGTTTTCAATGAAGATACAGTCGTGCAAGTTAGTCCCGAAGTTCTTTTTAAACCGGCGCATGTTGTATTGATTCTACTTAAAAGCTGTTTCTCAAACAACTCCAGTGTTATTATGTTTCAAAATCAATTGTCAAAGACTATTTTCATCACCACACAAGTATTACCTTTCTCCCAGGTCTCCAAAATGACAACACTTCAGTCAACAAAGCCTACGCCAAGTTAAGTCCTTTGTTGTATCCTAGAAAAAGGTAACATTAAAATGTAGGTTTCACGAAAATATTCCCTTATTCCCATAAGCAATTGGAGAGGTAGTATGCAAAATTATTTTTTCCGGAAGTACTTTTGTGCGACGCCATTTTTTCCATTCACTTTAGATGTATTGTCTGCCATTACTAGGGTCATAAATGTCCAATTCTAGCCATTTCCAGTAGAAGAGTCTGATTCGAAGTAGAAGAGATGTCAGTTTTTGCGAGACCACTTTTGTATGCGGAAGATGTTACTTCAAAAGATTTCTTTTCCATTAAACGGGACAAAATGAAGCCAAGATCTGAGGATACATTTAACTCCCGAATACTTTTAACAGGCTCGCATCATAGTTTCAGTTCAATAGTTACTTAGCCAGAGAAAGAAATAAGGCGGTGCCTCTAAGTACTGCCTGGCGATCGTGCCCCTTTGCGTCCCTTGCCTATCTGCTTGTAACCTTTGAAATGAGCGTCCTCACTTGTTGCTCGCAACCTGTGGTTGTTGTCATGATCACTGAGTTAAATAATCGCTTTGCAACAATTTGGGTGAGTGCTCCCCCGGGTGCATTTGGAAGAGAAAATAGATTACGACAATTGCACTCCAGGTCTGACAAAGAACTTCATCTGCCTCTTAAAATAAAACCTATCTGTATCTTGTAGCGTTCTCACTCTCCTGGGATAAAAACCCGTCCTTGGATCTTGCAGGAGACCGTGACAGCGTCAACTTTTATTCTGAACAAAGTGAATACATGTGAAAAATTTACGATGCAACGACAAGCTAAACCAGCACTGACAGTTAAATGTAGATACCCATCTCTCCTTGTCCTCTGCCCTACTGACAACTGGGAGCTAAACGAAAGATGACAGAGTAAAAGCACGGATGCAAAAATAAGAGGCATCGTGAGGAATGTAACCTCCATAGCTGCGTTTGATTCAGTTAAAAAATATTACTAGGCTATATCATAAGCACCGCCGGTGACTGCATACGGCACTGACCTTGGGCACGAGGAATCGGTCCCTCTTCAGTTCACTTATTCTTGCTAAAAATGACATGACCTTGAATAAATCTTACCTCACTCACTCACATAGAACATACTGACGATACCCTCGAGATGAAATCCCTAAATGTACATGGTAGAGGGCTTAGAGGGGACTTCAAACTTCAAAGAGTCACGAAAGCATTTACCTTATAGGATATGTATGGAGAGCGTCGTAGAATCGTGGCTACTACGATGAGCCCATGTGTACAATTGGGGCAAATTTTAACATGCGACCATTTCGTCTCCAATGTCAACATCATGCAGGCGCAAGGAAAATGGAAGGCAATAGTGACTAATCTTAAGGTGCGTTCACACCAAAACCGAAATCTGCTGGGTTTATCGGGCGGAACGCGATTTTTTTTCAGAACGATTTTTTTCCAGAACAAATAGCGGTAATTTTACGTCAATGAAAATTTGGAAAATCGCCCCATTAGTTCTGAAATAACAATTTTCGCGTCCCGCCTGCAAAACGCAGCAGATTTCGGTTTTGGTATGAACGCACTTTTAGTGATCTATCCACCGTTTTTTATTTTGCTTAAAATGAGACCGAAAGCTAACTAAAATTACAAAATCGAAAATCAGGGCTATTTAGTAAACAATTTACTCACTGATACCCTCCAAATTTTGGCAACCTGATATTGACACAATCAGGCCACTACGTCTACAGTATAACACTGCAAACCATGTGATTCCTACATGCAAAGTCGAATCCAGCGTCAGACTCTGTATCCTGGCCAAAATAATGTCCATTAGTAGGACGCCCCTCTCTAGATAGCACTTAAATGCCAAATTCTTTCCCCAAAATGCCAAATCACTCATCATTACATGTAATTTGAAGAAATGTCACAAAACACTCATATACCTGGAGTGCAGGTAACAAAACATTGTAATATTTTCGTTGTACTCGTCAATTTTTGGATTCTGCAGTATTCACTGCCGAATAAGATTTTTCTGCCAAACTGTCCCGAATTCGAACAATAAAAATGCCAGTTGGCCAGGTTGGCAGAGCCGTCTATTAGCCGGGCATCACAAAGCGACAGTTTACCTATCGTTATGGTAAAAGTAATAAATTAGTTTGGTAATAGAATCATAGAATGAATGACCTACTTTTGACACCTGTGTTCCAAATCTCTTGCACTTTTTCGATCTGTTTCATCCATCTATTTATCAGTATTCAAAACAAAATTTTATAGAGCTGCGTGTTGTTGCCCGGCAACCGCCGCCATACTTGTAAGTAGTGTTATCTGACCGCCGCAACTTATCGTCCAATCATGATTGGACGATAAGTTGCGGTTTGATTTAGGTGAGTGTTAACTACATGCTAACTATCGTTGTAATTGTTTCTTCGCAAGACATCTTAACGTTACAACGCTCAACAGAGACACCTTTCATTCAGACACACACACACACACACACACACATATATATATAGTAGGGTCGATCTAGCGTTATATATATATATATATAGTAGGGTCGATCTAGCGTTATATATATATATATATATATAGTAGGTCGAGGTTGGTAGATCGAAGTTAGAATGTGTAGGTCGAAAGGTAATTAGTTGTACATTCGATTCAAGATCGAATGTACAACTAATTACCTTTCGACCTATATATATATGTGTGTGTGTGTGCAGTACAGGAATCAGCTACTTTACCAGGCACTGGTATTTTGGGGGTGAGGGTTGGGTAAGGTTCACGTTTTGAGAGTTTAAGGTTAATAATTTCAAATATAAGTTTGAACAAGTATGCTATTTGACTATAATCTGTCGTTTCATTTCGGGCAACATGTAGGAGACACATGCAGCCTCTGAGAGGAGGCGACCGCCCCCGTCGCTCTCTGGTTACCTCTCTGCCAGGGGCAATCCCTGCACCTAGTGATGGTCCCAAGGCGTATGGTGAGACCATGGAGTTTACACTGGTGTCAATTTGTTTCTTCAAATCTGTGGTGGTGGATGACCGGACAATTCTAATGTGATATCCAATGTGATGTTCAAATTTATTTAATGTAATTGAGGACTATTATTACAGGAGACAAAGTATGAAAGTACATCCACACATGGAATTTTTGTAAGGCCTATAGCTTATAAAAACCACCATCGCATAGATTCCTTCTGCCTTCGGCAAGGAATCAAAAATGGGTGATGGGGTGTCTTGGTATCGGTTATCATGTGGTAACAGCTGTACAACTATTCCTTTCCGGTCTTACTGCCATCCTCATCCGAAACTTGTCCCATACACGACGTACACCGTGTTTTGATTTTGTTCATTTTAGGACCAAGGTCCCGAGTGAACACACTAAGTTGGACATTTCCTGCCAAGATTTCACGCAGATATCACTCGGAACATACTTGACCTATGTCACAGTCATACCACTATTTATCGAATACTGAAATATGAATCTACTATAAAAGATATCAAATTTACCTTGTTTTTACATTTTTGGTTCCGATGATAAGAAAAGTAGACCTATAAGTATAATCTTACCCGAACTCGTCGTCCGTGTTATCGGCGGGCGGTTGATTCATATTAGAAAACGGATGTGTCAAATTTCTGAAGAGCAGAAACAGTGGCTGCCAACTCGGCTAATTCTTGTCAACTTCTAAAATTCCAGTTCAGGCACTGTTCCATATACCTTTATTCTTCTACAACTACAAACAACCTCCAAAGACCTGACTACCTGAAGACCGTCAGAAGATTCCTTTTGCTAGCAAAATTTGAAAGTTTATTTTCTTCTTGCAGACTTTTGAAACGACTGGCAGCCACAGCCTGCAAGTGACATTACATTAATTTCTCAAGAATATGCTTTATTCTTGTTTGTCCATGAAACAGTTCTTGCGGTCAACATGACACTGGCATAGATAATTTAATGAACTAATACGTAATTACTGCATTTGTGTAATAAATCGAAGAAGCAACTGTGGTTCTTTAGTTACACACAATGATTGCCTAGGCTATACTATATAAAGACAAGACACAAAAGATGTATATTTAAGTATACACACCCCGTATGTCAATATCATATCATCCTGTGGCGATACTAGCAATTATTCCCTCGCAGTATGATATTCATATTGTATACCGTCTTCGATGCCCCTTGGAAAATCAGTGGAGCATATCAGTCCTTGACTCAATAACACCCAAGGAACTGGAAGAATGCAGCCTTATCAAAGACTTAACACTGAAGTTCAGAGCAAAAATATAACAAAACGCAATGTCTGTTCACCCCTTAACTATTCCTTTCTCTCACTTACTGGTCAATACGAATAAAGCGGTACAAAAACGTGGGCTTTCTACCCCTGGCATAGAGCAAACTCTGTTTGCTCAGCTCAGTGGCGTGGCCAGACTGTTCGGGGGTGGGGGCACAACAGTTCAATGGGGGAGGGGAACAGCTAGATAGAGAAGGATGCAGTATATTGTGTGATCACCGGCCTGGGGGGAGGGGGTGTCCCCCTCCCCTTTGAAAATTTTTGTAAAATTTGGTGTCCTTTCATGCAATCTGGTGCCACATACCCCACCTTTTGAAGTAAAATTTGTGTAAAAAAATTTACGAATTTTTAGGAACTTAAAATAAAAAATACGCATGGACTGAGAAATTCTCGTAAAAGTAAAAAACGTGCATGTGTATTGCCGAATCAACGATCAAATATTCGTTCAATTGTGGAATTTTCGATTAACGTGAAATTCTCATGACCCACGAACTGAGTGATTGGAGTCATAGGGCACTAAAGTGAGCATAGAATTTTGTTTCATATATTTCTCTTTCAAAATTAATTGCAATTGTTTTTTCTCGAAGAAGAAAATACAGAACGGTCTCATTGAATTTGCTGGCATTGAGCTTGCACCACAATTCGCAACGCAAGCGGCAGGCATTCCACGGCACGTATGAAACAACACCATTTACTGTTTTGATCAATGAGTCATCTAGTCCGCGAGGGGGGGGGGGGAAGGAGAGTATTACCGCTACACTTTAACAAGGCGTATATTCACACTGTTGGGGAGGTGAGGGTTATGGATGGATTACCAGGACCGATGCTCAGCCTCCGACACATCGGTGAACACCGTTTTGTAAGATGGGGCGATTTCGTTATTCGAAAAAAAAATACATATTGCTGCCTTTTCTTTTGCTAAGAAGAATAAAATCACATGAAACTTGGTAGTCGAATACTCTGACTATACAGAACTTACGGAAGATCTATATTTTTTTGAAAATCTCAAATCTTATTTGGGGGCACACGAGGGCACAAGGTTTTCCAGGGGGCACGTGCCCCGCCCCTCATCCCTTGGTGACGCCACTGGCTCAGCTCCTCTTTGGATTCCGAAGCCCATATATCTTAAACGGTCTTAAAAATAGGGCAACAAAATATGCCATACGGCCTGTAACGCAGGCTATAGAATTTCGAGAAATGTTGTTGATAAGGCCCTCGTAAAAAAGTTGTTTTCAGCAGATAATCGATGAACGATATAAAAAAAGGGAACTCTGGTCAGGTTTGTACGAGGAAGGGTTTATGTCTAGAGGGGGCGGGCCTATGTCTAGAGGGGCCATGGTAACATCTCCAAAGGAAAAGCTGGAATGAATCCATTGTTGGGGATCTGCAGTCGAAACCCAACTTACAAGGCATTTTTGCAAGAAACTGTCTTCTTACATTTGTCACTTGAGTCACATGTATCTTGTATGTCCACATTTATTGAAAAGACACAAAGTGTCCTAGACGCGCGCGTTGAGCACTCATGCGTCTGCTGCATAAATTTCAGAACGAATTCAAGTGGTTGTGGCGTATGCCTTTGAAGGTTCATAGTGAAGTCGGAAACCTCGGACTATAACACAGAGCATCTTGGATCCAAAACTCCCTCCCCCCTCCCGTGCCTTTAGGGCTTTACTTTCGCATTAGTCCTGCAGAAAATCATGTTCCCCATCTTAACCCCTCTTTTGAAAGGCTGTTGTGACTCGGGATTTTGTCGCTGGTACAATTCATACGGCACTTTGTCGAATGATTACACGCCCTTAACCAATGTTGCAGACAAGGAAAATCACACTGTTAGGCCTTCAAATAAGCCAAACATTGAACATGGACTTGTGACAGTGTGTCTCCATATGTCGCAAGAGTCGGACGCATGAGCTCATCATAAAACCCGTGATTTGACCGAGAGGATAAAGGTGGGTCATTTGAAGCGATGAAGCTTAGCGACCAGGAGGTACGGGGTTCGAACCCCCGTCGGGTCAAAGTAAGCAGGGGTTTTCGTCCTAGATTTGTCTGCGTGTTCCATTTAAACTGGCCTTCAAAAGATACCAATTTTGACCTTAATTGTTGAGTTGGTTGGCGTAAAGGTGTAATTTATTAGCCATAATTATTAGGCTTTTCCCTCATGCGCGTTCGCTTAGAGTTGTAAAACAACTGCTCTTCAAGGCATGAATGATTGGACGTGCATGCATTCGAGTCCCTTGCGATCACATGGAAACATTTATCATGGCCGACAAATAGGTGCTCTCATCAGTTCTTCATGATGAGAAAAAAAAGAACATTCTTGATGAAAGTCTCGACAGTTTATTGTTTCGTTGTGCGTGCAATCGAGGAATGACTCATTTTATTGTTAGAGCAAAATTACTTTTCACGTAAAGTTATGGAGTAAAAACAAATCTTGACATACATAAATCATAAATAATGATGTATTTCTGGGAATTCAAGCTGAGTAATATTTTCAGTTTTTAGCCTTCATAATCTTTTTTCGACGCAGGGGTAAAATGCTCGAAAGTTAGAAAAGTTTTAACAATAAGTTAGCTTTGATATGTGAAAGAGGAAATATCAAAGACCGGGTGGAATTTTCTTTCAATTCCTGCATGGTTCTCGAGATTTTATCAGATGAGGCAACCACATGTGTTACCCCGCAGTGAACTTAAAAGCAAGCAAGAGTGATGTCATCTCCCCACATTAATGAGCCCTTCTTTATTTTTCCTTTCTATTGTTTTGACCTTGAAGAAGAAATAGGTATGAGTATCGCCCATCATATGAAGTTATGAAGTTTGCAAACTTCCCATGCTTTTCATGCTTTGCACTTATTACAGAAACATGGGATAACAGATAAGAAAAAACTGATACTGAACAGATTTAATCCAGGTATATCTATGACGTCGCCTCTGCTTGCTTCAAGTTCACTTCGGGTTGAAACTGTGACAACTATATCTGCTATTATTTCAAGAACAGCTCATAATAAATGATTGCAAATTAATCCTGAATGCTACTTTAGTTCCTTTTCATGTATCACACTGTAAAAAATCTGTAAAAACAGGGAAACTCTGGCAGCAGAGTTTCCAGACAAACTCTGTAATTTGACATTACAGATAATCGATGTAAAAAACAGACCATATGACATAATGAAAATGATATGCATTAGATTCGCACTCGAAAATGTTTTTACTTTTTCCAATGTCCCCTCGTGTCTCGAGTAAGAGAGTCAGAGTTCAAGGGTGGCCTTCAAAATTATTTTTGAAGACGTTTTGTTAACAGTCAGATTGTACGCTACGTTATACGTACCACGTCTATGGCACGTTGGTTATAGTGAATAACCTTACTGCATATTTTTTTTAAGAAATACAGTTCATACATCTCAATATCCTTTACCTGTATTGATTAACTACTTATTCCTTATCCAAAAAATGCTCTTTGCTACAGATCTCATAAGTTTTGACTTGCCCTAAGCATAAATTTACAATTTTTAAGTCAAAATTCTGGCCACGTCCACGTAATTTAAGTTACTCAAAGTAGCTTAGGTCAGTTTGAATTTATCTGAAGGTTACACAGTGCTTTATTGTGATATCACTTATTAATAACCTATACCCTGCAGAGTGTTTACAGTGTTATCTTTTAACAAGTTAGGTATCCTTCTAATTTGCACAAATGCAAAACATATTTTTTTGGTAAACTACTGGGAATACGTAAAACGTCCGTTAAACTTACAGAGTATTTTTGTAAATATAAAAAACATATCTTTTTGCAAAATTTTACAAAATATAACTGTAAATTAACATTCGTACAAAAAAACAAACTTAGTTCGTAAACCAACTGAAATACGTAAAACTTCTGTAAAAATACAAGAACATTTCATGTAAATTGGAAATACAGAAATTATGCTGAAAATTTTACAAAAAATTAAAAAAAAATAAAATTTACAGAAATTTTTTACAAAGTTAATTACCAAAATAAACCTTTCTTTAAAATGAAATTCGGCTACGCTGCAACGGAAAACCATCGGAGTATGGTATATACTGATGTAACAGTTAGAGTGAAGCAACCTGGTCCCCGGAGAGCCACGCAAGGGTTCAGGACGTACCGTACCTGATCGAATTGGCATGTCATACAGATCTGTGCAGAAGAAGGCTATATGGTTTTGCAGTGTTGTTAGTATGAATGATAATCCTAACTGAACCATGTCAAATTACAGCCTATAGTTGAAATGAAGTATAACCTTTGAAAAGAAGTACAAATCTTAGAGTAAAAAGCTGAACCCAACTTTAAAACATCCCATTTGGCTGTACTTAATATACGTCAAATATGTCGTTAACTTGACCAACTTATAATTTCGACTAGGTGAAGTAAAATATCTACTAGTTTCTCAAGAACACCTGTAATGCATGTTTTGACTGTTTGGGAAATAAACTGTCATAATAGAAAAACAGGGTGAGGCTTATTGATACCATGCCTACGGATATTTTCTATCTTAGGTTTTCAAAATAATGGCTTACAGGCAAGTACAATGTAATAAAGACCACCCTACGAAAACCTTATTTTAGAATGACACTTCTCAAACAAAGTATAAATTAAAAACCATTTTTAAGCATTTGTTGACATTATAGGCCATGGATGAGGGCGGCGGGTCAGGCCCATAACAGGCTAAAAATGGTTTAAGAGTATTAAATCAAGCCTCCTTTTGTGTATATGAAATAATGACATTTCATAATAGCCAATAGCTTACATCACAAGAATGAAACGATACGGTACACCGCTTATGCTGTACTTTGTAAATTTATTTATCTTTGACATTTTACGTGGCATATGTTTATGCATAACAATGTTTTGAAAACATTGCGTCTGGTCAAATGCGCGTTCCCCGTTCTCTGAGCTGTTGGTTGGCGATACAACCCACCGACGGAATTCGATGAATTTAAGATTTCTCGAAAGCCTGGAGTCATGTTCGTGTGTGCATTTGGCTCATTTCAACACTGTTTTCATTCGTTCGTCAAAGGTACAGTTTTGCTGATAATTGTATGTTCTCCGGTGTTCCTTTTGCAAATATCTCGGTTGTTGTTAAATTTATATACAATTTTTTTCGATTTTCGATTTCCCTTCAGAAATAGTCAGATATAATCATAACCGTCATTTGCGGTATTTGTATAATAACCGATTTACCGCGAAAACTTGCATGCCGTGAGACCTTGGTAAAATTCAGCATCCCCACAGTAACGAATTAGCAGCATAGTGAAGTAAGATGTGCCATTTCTGTAATTTATGTTATACAGAGAACTATCAAAGTGTAAGACTTACTCTTGTCTAAAGGTAAAACACTGATAGCGAAATAATTTATTCTTTTATTTATTTCACTAAGTTATTGCAATTGCTTATCTGTGTTCTAGAAACGAAGCAATATGAAGTGTAAAGATTGTTTACACTTGAGCTGATGTTGTCAAATATTATCAAAATATGTCACTTTGTGACAGTGTAACCAGTGGTTTAAAAATTGTACTATAATTCAATGGTTTATAGCCTGTATACTTACAGAGATTCATTGGCTACTGGCAATGATTCATAGTCAACTCCTTGAGACATAATGAGGAAGTTTTTTAATTCAATTCATTTAAGTAATTGAATATTTTGAAGTAACCGTAAATACCATGTACTAAATCCTTCAAACTGTTTGGTCGAAGTGCAAATATTTGTATTGGTTATATAATTCATACGCACATCTCTTACTTTTTTGGCCCGTAGCTATCAAGCCAACCGCAAATTATTTTTGCTGTTGCCTTGTTCATTGTATGTTCCTTGCAGACGAATTTCTTTGTGTACTATCAAGATAAGCCTTGGATTAGGGGCGTGCCAAAATATCTTTACGTAGAATTATTTTTTTGCAAATGCTCCAAGAAAATTTATTCTTTTCACATATCTGTAGTACATACGGAAAGATATTGACTCAATTGATTTCAGACCGACTTACTTTGTGAGACCGATGCTCCAGAGGAACTTTAACCCAAATTTATAGGGAGGGAAAATTCATTGATTGCAGTGCCGTTGAAACCGAGAGGCAAACGGAAACTTAACCCTCCCCCAATAAGGTTCTTTCGGAAGTTTTACTCTCAAAACTTATTATAGACTGAGCAAATACCTGAAAAAAGAGATAAAATATTTCAGCCCACCCTCTCATCAGCCCATGATCAAGTCTGAATGAGCAACGCGGGGTAGCATCGAGCGCTCCTATAATGACATGACATCCAGGGCCCACCTTAGGATGGAGTCCCTTGGCAAACCCCGGTGAGGGACTAGGGTGTGACGTCCACGGAAGCTCTAAGATATTTACCAAATTAATGAGAATAAGGAATGGAGTGCCTTTCTTCAATGCCTACCTTCAAATGACATTAAATTATTCCTGTGTAAATTGAAGTCTGTTTAAAACAGCCCCCTGACCCAAGTACCAGAACATGCACGAGTACTAGAACATGAGTCAACGTAAAAACGTAGGCCAATTAGTGTGTCTACTTATCACCATCCATATAAATGCTGATAAATTGTAAGGCAAGCGGGTACACAAAAGATCTGAAACTTAAGGCATTCAGATTAAAGGTACGTTGATATGCTATCACCGTTCGTTAGACTCCCAAACCCTGACCACTTACATTGGGAGTTAGCAACTAACAACTTCTCCAAGTACCAGAAGATACCACGTGACTTTTGCTCACATTATGGTAAACAGGTTTAAGCACAAACACATTCTGTAAACGACTCAACAGGATAGCTTCGCACCGTAACCCCACTATTTTTTTGTGGTGTCGCCCTACCATATTGTACGTAGCTATTCTTGCTTTGGAATTTAAGGAGAAGCAAACCCACGGATTTTCTAGTAAACCACTTGTAGAGACTAATGTTCTTACGCACTCTCAGAAAAAGCTAGTCGAAACATCACCGCCGAGAATTTTCATGAATTTTCTAATTATTTTTTTTTTACACACATGATGTTAATAGCCATTTTCTTGTTTTCAAAAAGGCGCTTCAGATATGACGTAAAAGAGCCACATCGTGAGTAACATGATGTCTCAGTCATTTCATATGGAATGTACACTAACATATACTCAACTGTACATATATTCAACTGCCTTGGTGTTAAGCATTAACAACTTATTCTGAAAACTGCCCTCATAAATGATCTGGTGGTCCCCCTCTTTAATCAGACATACCGCTTATGCCTACCCTCGGATTACATTAATTACTTCCCTTGTAACAGAATAATGATTTACGGATTTTCATGTTATGCTGTACGCATACTTACAACTACTTGAGCTGAAGTTTTGAACGTAAGACACGTAGGTACGATCCTGGCGACGTATGATCACAAGACCCCTGCCGAATTGACGGTTTCTGCTTACAGCAACCTGAAAATTCTGATTGTTGTTTTAAAACACCTTTCTTTTAACTTAAACTGAGACTTTTCGATGGATCAGAGATAAGATAGCGGTAATGGGGTGAAAAGTCGCACGTGAAAATTTGCGCAGCAGCTTAAATACATAGATTATTCTTTCTCCCCAAAGAACGCGTGAGCCACACATGTATGGAACTCGTCTTGTCGCGTTGTCGGAGAGAGCTCGTAGTAGAAGCTTTGAGCGTCTTTGACACGCCATCCCAAACAAACGGAGACAGCTGCACCGAATCTTTCCACCTGCTTAAGTCGAGGCGGCACATGAATAGATACAAAGTTGGATATTGACTCCTTTATCCTCCACCGCTGTGCAACGCCTAATTCTATTTTAGCAGAGACGACAAACCTGTTGACGTAGGCCAAGAATAGTTCTTGATTTGTTCAGTTGAAACGCGCGATCTTTTGCCCTCACTGTGAAACCTTAGGTGATACTAAATTTTGCGCGACATTTGCTTGAGTTTTGTAAATTTTTCAAATATTTTGAACGAACTGTTTGTACAGAAGAAGCGTGATGGTGTTTAAGAAAGAAGCAAATGTTTCTACCGAGACACGTACATGGAGGGAGGTACGATTCAAGAGATAGATGCTTTTTTCAAACCAGGGCAAGAGAAAATACCACCACCGTCGATTCTTTTAGGACAGCATCACAAGATTTTTCCAATATTTCTATGTCCTATAATTTTTTATACTGATGCAAGTACTATAACACATGGTCACTGGCAACCATGGGATTAAATTGGAGTATGGAACATATCTTGATATCGAGGGTCCCAGTCCGTATAAAATCAATTGACTGGAATGTAAGCAGTTAAAACTATAGAATATCTGTTTGCAGAGGAGTTTCTGGGTTTCCAAGTCTTTAAACACCCCAACTGGCACGTCACAGCCGCCGGTGCAGCAGAGGTGCAGAACCAAAAGATAATCCTACTGCTCCCAACCTCTGGGGAGTCGGTTGGATGGGGACCTTTATTCTACATCTAAAGTAATGGTCATGAGAGCGCAAGTTTAAAATGATAGTAACTATACACCCGCCTCGCTTTACTTAACACCACTGACTGGCTGAACCGAATACAGAAGCATCATCGTCGGTGTTTATGCACGATCTGGTCAATAAGAGCCTTGCTTGCATGATAACCCAGGAATAAGACTTTCTGGCTAGTAGTAGCTACAAGCATTATATAAATGGATTGATTCATGTTGCATGGTATATGTACTCATCGTGTCAGGAGTTGGCAGGTTACCTCAAAGACGAGGCACAATTGCTATTGCAGCCATGAAATTTCATTTCCCTCAACCCTCAACCCTACTTTATCTTGTTCGACGCTGCTATATGCTGATATGTTCGTGAGCATCGGCAAGATGCTATCAAGGGGATTTACGTGTAAAAATCGATATTTTTTGTTTCTGTCTTAAATTGATGTAATCCTGCATAAAACAACAATGTACTTGGTTTCACGCTATGTTGTGACATACTGGCTTTGAAAGTGTTTGTATCTTACTTTAACAGACACCAAACATGTAATGTGACCTTGGGGTTTCACGAAAAAACTGATGTTAGGCTAAATAAATTTAGTTTTAGGATGAGATCGTATTCAAATCAGTTATCTAACTTTGCTTAATGCTGGACAAGACAGTGACGGAAAAATTGAGCAGATGACATTGAAATCGTTACTGAACACTGAAGCCGACGAAGCAGTTAAGGTCATGCAACGGTTGTGGCTTCAGCCTGAAAATTGCAGAACTGATGATGGAACTTCTACATTTCAGCAACAACACAACTATGTAATCTTTACTAGATCCACATTTCGACACGTAGCTGTCTACATCCAATACAAGATATCTTTCAACGTGTAATTTAAACTTGACCATGACATATCGCTCAGCCCTGATATCGCTTCATAAGTTTCCTTAGCACGTCCCATTCTAGAGTGGTTAGGATGTTTTGTAGGGGAGGACCTAATCGTTCACCTTCTAGTGAAAAAATTTAAATTCATCTATGCAGTGCTTGTCTTTAAGAGGAAACTGGAGAGGTCATACTTTGCAGAAGCCTGATTATATCTTTACTTTTAATGTTACATGTCCCTATCTTTTGACTGCATGGATCTCGACTACCTAGACACGTTGACATAGGTTAAAATCATGCCAAGTAACAGGCGTCGAACGATCTTCTTCGTCGCCCGGTAGGCTGCCGGTGGATTTGGCACGCAAGACAAAGGTACTGCAGGCCGCCTTGACAGGTAAACTCCTCACGAGGGAGGTTTGCGGGCATCATAAATTTGTCATAAAGAGGTAATTTATGGTGAGCGTCACGTTATTCACATTTATGCCCGGTCGTGTTGAAGTCACCATGGCAGCATGTGCACCTTAATTTGTTGACATAAAACCACCTGAGTAATTTTAAATAGCTCACTCTGTGAAGCCGTGAGATCGTCACCATGCGACATTGCATCAATAAATATGAGATCATGTGGTAATGCATCTTTCCATGTTTTTTTGAGTAGCGAAAATGCAGGATTCCGAATATGAGAAAATTGGGGTTATATTGCCCTTGTAACAGGGAACATTCCAAGCAGGGCAAGCGCTCTCTTTCTTTCCGAGGACGACGGATGAAAGATCTTATAGCGAGTTCCAGTTACTGTAATTCAGAGAGCGCTGTAGGCAAAGGCCACATCTGGAAGTGGGAAAGTTGGAAAAATAAAAGTTTGATCTCATCTTATTGAATTAAAATTTGGGATATTTTAGTGGGTATGAAACGGTGAAAGCCAAGTCAAAGAAGTTTCTGCAACTTGCAACTCATGTTAATGGACGGAATTGGAAGCAGGTGGTATAGCATAAGGTGTAATGTGTGTGAAGTATTTCCTGTTCTTCTAGTTAACCAGGTTTCGGTTTCGCCAGGATCATCGAACTAAGAGATGGTTTCTCAGCACCTTGTTGCTAATGTTCGCACCGACTGTTTACATGATCAACAAAGTATTCTACTTCCGTTCAACTAATAAAAGACAGGCAACGCCAAACAGATTCACAGCTAAAGTACTGATAGGCAGGCAGGTCCTTTTCATGTCCACTGACACTCAATAGGTCAAAGAACTCGGAACATTTCACTAAAAATGACAGCATAACTGGTCGAACATCGGCCTAACGAGAAAATGATTACACCCGGTGGTTGCGGGCAATAACATATTCGGCTGCCAGCTGCGAAACTGACCTGCTACTGAGCATATATATGCTTCAAGTCCGTTCATTTAAAAAAATCTGCAATTCGCTGAAAAAGGTTGGTTTTGTTTGGAGCAATGAAAGTTGAGAACATTCAATATTCCTGTATTTGTTCGGTCTTGGTTATTACTTGTTATTTTGGACTTTCGGTGTTACTGGAAATTTTTGTTGAAGAAAGCAAATAAACATTTCAGTGAATGAGCGGTGTTTATGATCTCAGCCCGGTGAGAGTCCGTAAGAAATATACTTGCGTAACAAATCTACGAAGGGAAACCAATAGCAGACAAATGTCAGGGACATCCCACAGGGACGCAAGCAGTGCCACAAATATCTCCAAACAGGTCAAAATGTAGGCTATTCATCGATACCCATGCACCGCGTGACTGTCGGTACACCTAAGTCTACGCTACGCCCACTATGATACGTCACGCAGTAGCCCGTGTCCCTCGAGGTCGTAACTCGGGTTGGGAGTAGTTTCAAGTCTTCGACTGGAAAGGGAAATACCAAAAGACACGGAGTTACTTGGGCTTAGCAAGGCCTTAATACCAGGCTGATCGTGGATAAACGCCGGCGAGAATCGCCTTCTCGTTTTCCACTTTAAAAAATACTTGTGCTCAGAGGGTTAAACGTTACCGTCGTAGCAGGTGTCAAATTTTTCACGTACATACTTAGTATCACGAGTGCGGCCAGTATAGGTGCAGGAGTAATACCGTCAATAGGACGGATCTCATTGAACCTGGTTAAACCATGGAAGTACAAGGTAGTACTTCCATGGTTAAACGAGGCAGGGTGTATTATGAAAGATGCTTATCACGGCATTCATTAATGTGATGAGAAAGTAATGTACACGCCAGGCTGCCAGTGAATACTTGGCATTTCTCAAATCCAACGAAGAGCTTCTGTGAACGGTGGTTTGAGAAAGCTTTCAGACGCAGACTGTTTGAACTAAATGTTTTTTTAAGGTTGATCCAAAGATCCACAATATTTTGTTCATGCGGCATTACGGAGATTATCGTAATGGAAAATATTCCTCTACCTGTTTAATTTAAAGATTTAAAAACAGATGAGTTCGCTGAAAGACCTATCTCAGTATGATGTGAATCACCTCACTAGTATTATTAGCTCCATGATAAGTAGTTTGTTTGTTCTTTGAAGACGTGCTTTCATGCACGACCCCGTTACTCCACTTTCACAATACCCTTCAAGGATTACCCAGTAACTGTTGCTGTAACTCATCATTGATTTGACGGATTAGCTGAGGTCAAGGTCGCGAGATTTCTTTCAAAGAAAAAAGCTGGATTTTTCTCCAGAACGTCCCACATTCTTCCTGGTGATTATGTTATGTAAAGCGACAAAGTGTAAACCAATTACTTAGATCGATATCTACGATAAGCAAACAAAGATTGGTGCTCCCAATTCCATGAGTTGACTTGTAGGCTAAAGTCAAGGAAGCATCACCACCAAATCAATAGACACTTCGTCTCTTGCTTCCATCGTCTGGAGCAATATGAGAAAGCGAAGGTATAGGCTAATGATGACACTAGCTGCTCTATGAACTAAAAATGATTATCGAAGTTCTGCTACCATGCATAGTCTAATATCTATTCCGTCAACTTTGTTCGTATGTGTGCATTTGCTTTTATATCCTTTTCCAGAAAAAACCTACAATTTTACCTTCTAAGTTGATATAATTTTGAAAAAGGGGCAAGATGAGCTGCTTAAGGAATGTGTATGATCTTGGCCAAACCAGGGTGACAGTGTCTGGTCGATCAAGTACAACAATTCAGCTGGGGGAGGGGAGGGGAAGAGGGGCGAGCATGCATCCAGATATGTAGTCCGAGTAGGATGAACAAGTAGAAACTCCTCGGTATGATTGCTAAACATTGACGTTTGATAGCTGTATTGTCACATGCAAAGATGAAGGGGAAATTCCTCAAATTACCACTAAAGTGGTATATATGGCGGGAAAATTATGTACATCTTTGGAGATAACTTGATAGTAGACAAGATCAGCAATATAGTTGCAACTGACGTGGAAGCCATATCAACTAAAAATTAAACAAAGTCAAAGAGTTGCTCGGTGAAGGGGGAATGTTGTTACAAGTCATAAGTAAGAAAACCTTGTCTTGTTTTGTTAACCGATGCGGAAGGACAAGACATTACATGAGTAGTGTCCTTAACATACACATTTGTGTAATTAGACTAGGGATCGTGGGACCCGGTACTCATTTTGCATGTTCTACGGAATAATGCGTCTGTAAATAACTCTTCGAGGTTAAAGACGTAACGAACAATAATTTATTTATGTCACGGTATCCTTTTCCCGTCTGTGTATCTCTCTACTTGTATTGAAACAGTCATTAATCCATCCCTTAAAACAAACTCAATCTTACTTGATGTAAAAGGTTTCCGTCGCCTTTCACCGTCAAGGGATCACATCGGGCTCTACCAATCTATAATAATTATGAGGCAATGGAGTTGTCTACATTGAAAAACTTACTAGGTGGCTTCGTGGCACATTGTGTAAGAAAACAATTTCTAGGTAAGATTTCTCAGGGGTATAAGTTCTCGACGGTAAAATGGAAATGCCAATGCTAACCGCTGTTTGTGTCTCCCTTTTCTGGCCTTAACTCGTTTGTTAACTTCCACTATCTAGCTCCCTTAAGATTAAAAAAGCTCATTCAAGTTACAACAGAAGGGTTATCTCTCATTCTTTCTCGGGTTAACAAGAACTTTGGAATAGCGGGAAAATCACTACCATCTCGACGAACGTGTGGAACTCCTGTTCCTACATTGGTTGCACGTATCTTTATGCATGTGACGAAGAGATACTCTTTCTCACCTGCTGCGAAAGTTAGAAGACTCAGAAACCTTAATTGTTCATTTTGCTTCTTCATTACATATATTTCATTTTTCAGGCCTTTTCATTCACACGGCCCTACACAGACTCTTTACGATATTTCCCATTTCAATTCACTGAGCCTGCAGGAAACTTTTCATTGGAAGAAGGGGGTATAGTGGGGTGTGGATTCTCTAAAATTCCCAACGGGAAAATCGTCTTTGTGAATGCTCTTGGCTGCTAAAGATGGAAGTGCGTACGTCGAACTACGGCCACATACTGAACAGACCTACCACCATACTTTGGCAATGTGGCGGTATTATTATTACTTCCAAATTGAATGACTGAAGAAAAATAAACAGTCTAAGTACAAGTCCTCCCTCCCCTGATCCACTCTTGTAAGTAATTTTTATCATATTTTACGATACCCTTAAACGGTTTGTTGCGAGTTTAATAGCTTCTCCTACACCTGTCATAATATATAGTTCTGACCATTGAAACGAAGAAACGAAGTAGACTAAGTTGGAAGTTGTCACACAAAGTACGCCTCCAATGATGTTTCTTGACCATGGACATCATCGTCAGGACAATCTATAAACTGGAGGTCAATGAGAAGTAAGTGCCCGAAAGTGATGGTACGAGGATTTAGCCGCCTCTGCCACGTTCTTAAGCAAATATATTTTAAGTCTGAAATCTTATAATTCCGTGGAAACATTTGGAAGGCAGCATATCATTGTTTATTCCAAATCGCTACAGTGGCATGACCTCAATTTTTAAAATTCCATTCACTTAGATTTATTTGCAGATTTTGAGGTAAATCAAAATTCAGTTACATCCCTCCCCGGTCATAATAATACCAGTTGCTATGGAGACACAGCCATACTGCAACACTGAACAGTAATTCGAAGGGGAATAATTACTCGCATGCACCTTCTTTGCAGGAGGTGTGCTGAACTTAGAGAAATGTTTAAAATATTTCCTCAATTTCCCAAGATGCGTTTATAAGTTGATGGGGTTGATATTATTGAACCGTATTACGAGTAGCATGGGAAGTCACTGAAACTTACAGGCTGATAAACAGAAGTTAGTCACGTGTTGCATGGAATAGATCGTGTGACCTACAAAGATGATTGCGTTTAGAAAGAATAGTTTATATCATATAGAAGAGGCCAAATAGCACGTAACTGTACTTCCATGGGATAATATTTACTGGTTCGATACAGAAACATGCCAAAGGCACGTACAGAAACACGAAAAGGGAGATTAAGCGGTTAATGGGCTATTTAAAAGTAACATAAAACAGGATGTTTATACTGTAGCAGTTATGAGACGAATGGGAACACATGAATGTGCGTCACAGCAGTTTACAATTATCGACGTAAAGTCACAAACAGACGTAATTCTCAATAGGCCTATAAGTCTACAAGCTGAAAAAACACGGTTAGTGCACCCCCTGCCCCGCTGCCCTTATTAATGTAAATTTCTTATTAATCATGTGACAATATTTTTCTTACTTAATTTTAAATGTCTGCTTGGTCTATTATGCAATATTTGTGTTCCCAACCATAATAAAACATACAAGGCCTGAAAGAGGGAATGCAGTCACCCCAATAAAGAATTGTATAGTAGACCATCCTATTTCCTGAATGGCTCTTGAGAATCATGTGACGGTATTTTTCTCACTAAATTGTACAACGTACGAGGAACAACTGCTTGGTTTACCTTGAATATGCAATATTTATGTCCTTAAATATCATGAAAGATACTTGGAAGAGAAATAACAAGAAATTTGTGACATTAAGCTATTGTTTCAAAATAAGTTTGGGGCAACTGCCTATGACCTTTAATGTGAGGGAGATAAGTGGAGATTTATCACATTTAGCCAATTTTTCGAGGCACTGGTAGGGGCAATGTATATGCCATTGAGTAGGTTATCACCAGGGTCTCGGGGCTTGATACAAGGGCCAGGGTGAAGCGCCGGATCGTGCATAGGGACCACGCCGAACTGCATCATATTGTTACTTCTTAAAAGTTAAACATGACCGAGGGGATCTTGGGACACCGATATTTTCGGACCGGCTGTTAAGATGTCGGCCAAAAAAAGATTTCACAAGCATTCCGTACTGCTATCACAGGCTTGCAGGCCCACATTCAGTAGGTGGAGTTTGGAAGGCTTGTCTTACATATGTATCCGAAGGGCTCGTCAAAATAACGTTTTTTCACGGTACATTGCAATAATTATATTGCATAAGGAAGTAAAAGCAGTCTGAGCACAGAGGTAAAGGAAATCTGAATAGGACACGGAAGGGATTGAATGTTTTCAGGAGCTTTCCTAATTAAGGCCTAGCTGTCGCACATCAACTATTTGTTATACAACTCTCTAATTTCCCTTGCAAGTATTTTGAATGACGTGTCAGAACATAAATATGGAATATGCACATAGCGTGTACATTCCCTAACCATTGATACAGTAAAAGTCTGATCTCCCTTTACGAGGAGAAATAGTCAAGTGTCATCAATCTTTCACGCTTAATCAAACAGAAGTTCCCCTTCCATTATGGAGATGCAACCTGATCACTGCAGTCAGTGTGGCCGAGAAACTTGCGTGAATGGTCTCAGGGGTTACTCACAGTTGCTCTCAAAGCGTGTTGACTTAAACGAATAATTCATGAATTGAGGTAACAGGTCAAACTATGGAGCTACATGGTTAAACTTCAAATTTTACAATTTGCGGCGATAGCACTTTCCCGAAATAAAAGATGTAACATTGGCTAGTATAGGTATTGTGAAGGCTTGCAAGCCAACTGCGAGATGGGTTTACAGTTTATATTATCCGCAGACCCCGTAACATGTCAACAAGTCACTACGCTTAACTTTCGCTTGAATCATAACAACTTGTTCACAAATACTTAAAAGAACACCTTGCAAGCGTTGCCTTAACGAGGTCTAGTAAGCTTACTGGTTTTAAATGTATGTCGTTTCCAACTGGAGTTGTAATTCAAAGGTCTACTCAAGTACGGTACCGGTCCCAAAATGGTTTGCCCAAATATTTCACTTACCCACTGCAAAGTTTGTTCGACAGTAAATTTGTTAGCTGGACGTTAATATTACTCACTTGTACGTTTCCAAATGATGTCTGTAATTGACCGTGACATTAAGAGCGGTGCCTGCAGCGGAGACGCTCAACAAATTTGATAGACCCACTTGATGTTTTCAGGGTGCACTGTGAGGCTGGCTGCTTATGCTCTTTTTAAAGTGGACAAATTTGAAAGCTGTTTCAAAAGTATGCATGGAGTCTTCATTGGAGACACTATGAGATATACAGTTCAGACCTGCAGCGAAGTGCAATGCGCCATGACAACATTTGCGTTACTCTGACTAAGGGAGGACCTAATTGCATCGTTGGTAGTCTTGTCTTATAGTACTGATTTCCCTGGGACGGTGAGGGCTGACAACGATCTTATCATCATCGGCAGAGAGCATGACAGATCGGAAAACTCAATTGCCATTGAGGGAGTGTAATGTGAAACTACATCAACTGAGTTACATCTATCAACAATGTATTTGCTTCGCGACCTGAAAACTTACCTTGGTAATGATCCGTGTTGTCGTACCTGGCTAACGTTGTTCGGTAGTCAACTGTGCCTTAAGGTTTAGGTCTTAAGGCTGTCCATTACTACACGCTCTGCTGTGTTATACGTTGCTGCTGCGTACACAGTAAAATATTTAGCCCGCGGATCAGGCAAAGTTTTTCGTTCTCCTAATCGCAGCGCCAGCATCAAAACAGTCCCGTTTGGTAAAGAAGACAAATGTAGAGGAGCTATGCAGGCTATAGAATACTTCGACTTGCCACTGTAAATGATAAAAAATCGAATGTGTAACATGGTAGCCTGCACGATGGGACCGCTGACCGCTTTATGGCCTGACAAACAAAATGTAAGGAGACTGAGATTATACGGCTTGTTATACAGACTATATTGCTCTGATCAATTTTATGAAGTTGGTGCAATTAGCAGGGTTTGGACACTCGATTCCTCACTTAGAGACTTAGAGGCCATATCTTTTTTTTTATTCGGAAGACGACCGGAATGTTTTGGGAGTCACCGGAATCGGACTTGTCTAAGAATGAATTGCAACTAGACTCGGACACCGAGATGATTCCAGGCGAGTCACCCACAAAAGTTAAAGCTGCCTACATGAATGTCATGCTCTATTGTTTCTGGTGCAATATGTTATGCAGAATGGTCATAGGCATTCTGAGTAGATCTGACTGTAAAATTGACACTAATAGGTGGACAACTGTACAAAAAATAGTATGAAACTATGGAGTTGCTATGGCAACTCCCCCTGATAAAAGCCAGGGAGTTGCAACAACAAGTCCCTGATAAAACCATGTTTAGGCGTATGATCTGCTACACTGTCAAATAGAAAGATTCGGAATTGGCCCGCTATGGGGGTTACTGGAGTCGGAACTGGCTCGGGGATCAGGTTAAGTGAAATCCGATACGGCCCTGGCGATTTGAAATGATGACCAACAAAGGTAAAGTGTTTCACAGTCCCGTCCCCGTGATCACAGAGTGGGTATCATCAACATAACGTTTCCCCTAGTAACGTTTTCACTAGTGCATCTAGTGAAAATAATCCAATGATGTTAACTGGTCAGTAGTTTAGTCACCTTGCGCAGAGTAGTTCGAAGAAAAAAGTTTTTCGTTTAGCTCAACGTAAAGAAAATGCTCCGTGAAACAGAAGGCAAAGAGAGCTGCTACGCAGGCTATAGGCGATATTGCTATGAAGAAGTAGATGCTTATCTCGCACTAGTGGTCAGTCACTGACTTAAGAAGTAATCTTCAAAAATAGTAACATCTTTACACTTACACACAAAGACCTTTGCCGTTGGCATCATGACTGTAGGTATATATATATATGTATATAAGGCATATTGGAGAGTTTCAACGCATCATGCCATTATGGTTTTTGTTATATAGTTATAATATATATATATATATATATATTCCGCAGGGCTAAGCTTGTCATGTACTGCTAAACATTATAATAACTGCGAGGTCTTCCTATGCTTTTTCAACAAATTTCTCAACTGAGCTAGCAGAGTCATAAAATTACATAAATTTGATTTAACAACTTGATTTATCAAACTGACCTTCTCGCCGTTCTGGTGAGCTGTGCTACAAGGACCACCTAATTAAGTTACAGGGAGGATACAGTAGCATTCGCGTAGTTCATCGAATCGTGAGGCCAGAAGACCAGAGTCACTGTAGTAACAACAAGGAGAGGTTGCTTTCAAAGTATGTCATTAAAATAAACTTCTCGGGATGCTCATTTTGTGATCGTAATAATCAACAAGAACTCCGAAACGTACCCAGGCTTGTGGTCACGCTAGGGTAAGGGGTTAGTCCCGTACAGACTAACCTCCTTTCCCCCATTTTGCGAATCCGTTGCCTGCCCCCCCCCCCGTGGGAGTGTACTACTCCTGCACCTATATTGGCTGCACTAGTGTAGAGTATGTACGTCGATAAGAGGCGCGCCGATAACCGACACCTAAGGAAGGTAAATATGTTGCTAAATTGTGATTTAAACAATAATCATTGATGATGCTGCCTTTGCCTGTTTGCAGTGCCGGCATTCCCCATGTCAGAATTTCGAGCTATGGGCCTGTAACCACCCATGGCATTTCCTCTACCAAAATGTATAGGCCGTATCCCGGAGTAGGGTCAGCTAAGGGGCGAGGTGGGTCATGTCCCCGTCGGAGAAGGCTGAAATCCGGCGGTGGAATTTTTCCAATTTCGTCAGGGAACGTTTATGGGTACAATAAGGTATGTAATCCCCGACAGCCAGTCGGCCCAACGCATTACTTGATTTCACTCTCACGGAGTGCTGCTCTTTCAAAAAAAAGCCATGTTTTCAACTTTTTATAAGTAAATGCTAAAAATTTCCAAGTATTCTTTACAGAAATAAAAAGGCGTGGTTTGCCATCTTTCCGGAAACGGGTCGCTTTTGTCACTGTTCTTCGGGTTGCTGTCACCACCTCCTGTCCCCCTCTTTTCGGAAACCTGAGCCCATCGTTGCGCAAGTCCTGACCTCACCCCTAAGTGTCCCTACCTCCGTCGTCACTTCTAACCTGGGACTCAACCTTTCTTTCATTCCGTTTACCCCTATACCCACAATATCTCTATTTGCAAGCCCTGGCTAGTAAACTGTGCTCAGAAACCAGTGATTGTCCGATTCAAAATGTTCCATGCGTAACGTATAAACTATTTAACCACCCCTAAAACGGATTCATACATTCCCAATCAGAATGAAGGTATTGCATGCTTCTATCTATTCAAACATATAAACTTTGAAGTAGGTGTCGCGTATGTACCTCTTTCCAATGTACGTATTACGAGGACAGCCACGAACAATACTTCATCCTTGAGCAGAAGGGGTAAAATTGCACGGTTCTGAGACAATCTAGTTACTCAGTCAGTTCAATATTTTGGCGTTCAGTGTTGAGGGGGAGGGTGGGGGAACACCTATCATTTCATGCAAGGCCCAGTCGTCAGTCTGTGTAGTCCCCTTCCCATTTAATCCAACATAACAGTTAGGATAATAATATTCATAGCATATGGGCCTATGATAGATTTCTTTTGCGTAAATACTTTGATATGTGATCTGCAGATCCTAAGGGAATTAACATTATGTGCAGCCGTCGATAAGGGTTGACGTGGCAGTTTTTCAAAACATTCTCGTAGTTCTTTTTTACCCTGGACTGTAGCCAACTTTCGTGCATTCATTGCGTCAATATTTGCTTGCCATTCTTTGGACCATTAATCTTTCTGTCAGATTCTAACCTCAACTTACAAGCGTACAAGCCAGGGTTCAAGGTGATGGGGAGAAGGAAGGGGCTACTGCCCTTGACGTTGAGGAGGAGCAAATCTTCGGTCTGATAACTGTGAAAACTCGGGGAATTCAATCACAGAAAAAAAATCTAACTGAAGCTTTTCTGGGACAAAACGGCTCAGCTTCGAAGAAAAGTTACCCCTTGTGCATCTGTGCATATGCCTAAACTGTGCACTGTATTTCTTTGGCTTCTCCTAACCACGAAGTCATGTTATTCTGCATGTTTATATGTATAAATAAAGTGTTATGCACGTATTTCAAGGTCTGGCAATCTGACAATATCTCCAAGGTAACAAATTCTGCGTCCTTAAGCAGTATTTATACAGTTACTAATTTTATAACTTGATTCGATTTTACAGTTGAAAAGAATTAGTATTGCATGTGCAATGTCCGTGCTTGATGCATATCTACGCGCAATGAGGTTTAGCGTTATGCAGTGTTTTCTGCAAACGACGTACCTATACGTTTTGATATAGGTTTACTATGTTGGGCACTTCAGTAGGCTAACTAGTGGCTCTTAAGCAAGTTCACTGTGGCGACTTCGTTTCTACTTCATTCTAAAATTTAGGACGCCCTTAAAATATACGGTATAAAACGCTTTTTTATTGGAGGGCAATAGACAACTAAGTATTGACTACTAAGTTGCTATATTAAGATTTACATGACTACAATCCAAAAACCTTTGGGTCAGTTTGACCCCAGGGGCAAACTTGGATATGTCCCTGCGTAGCCGAAGTGTTTATTAAAATCCGCACATAGAGCTTCCTTGAATCAGGAAGCTGCAAGCTCCCTGACTGAATGTTTGTATTAGGGACGTTGCTGTCGGAGGCCGCGAAGCCGGTAGAAAACGAAAGGGTTGGGTGGGGGGGCTGTTGCTTCTAATTGATTGCAGGCCTTATAGGCTTCGATCTCTATTCATCAGTCTGAGGGTCACTCAAATTTCCATGTAAAGCATTGACATATACATATACTCAGGCAATAATTAATTCTTAAAATCACAACGTTTGTAGCCTTATCCTGAAGATTTCCTTTATCCTCTTAACATACAATCCGCCCTAAGTCCAGATATTTTCCTGGTCGTAAAACTGTAAGCCAGTATTCATTCGATCAATGAAATCGTTCGTCTACTTCACCAAGTAACTCATATGATCCAAGCAAATGTCTTTGGCTTGTTTTTTGGAAAAGGTAAGTTATACGTTGATGTGACAAGTAAGACTTATTTAAATACTTCACTAAGAAATAAAAAGCCCCCACTTCAAATGTCACAACCTATATTACTGCACTGGAATACCACAATGCGAGAAATTTGTGAATTTTAATTAAACCCACGACTGGGACGTTGGTATTAAGTTTATCTCGTGGTATTCAAACGATCTTTTGGCCTGTCAAAGCTGCCAGATCAAATGGTCACTGTTGACTGCTTAAATCGGATCTGTTACCCCGTAGTACGAACCTCGACTTCTATTTTCAACAAGGAAAACCTTAAGAAAATTTACCACGAGGTGAAGGGATATGTTTGCCGAAGGATTATTTCTCGATAACTAATTGGACCAATATTTATAAGGGAATGATGAATACAGTATTGAAGAGGATCATCTAAATGCCAGAGTATTACTATTTCAATTCAAAAGGACACATTTATTATTTGAAATGTCAGCTGCTTAGTTGTGCTATTAGGATAAAACTTGTAAATGCATTCAGGTCAATATATCGGATACTCTCCTCGTATTGTTCAAGCTACTTTATGAATATTCCGGTCGATGATAATACACAGGGGAATTCGTAAACATTTTATCACAATTGTAAGGACACGGTTTAGTGCAATTTCTAGGTGATAAAACTTGTTTTACTGTCCGTACGTTTTTGGAATCCTAACTTAATAAAAATTTTACAAACGACACACACGATATACGGTCACGGGTGTCAATTAAGATGGCTATTGTCTGCCATTGTTTGCGTCTCGTAATATAAATCAACTGTGGCCTACCGCATTGTCTACAAAAAAAGTCTTAATTTAAACTGACAAAGCAATTTTTGAAAGTAAAAAAAAAGTATACCATTAGTTGTAAGGGCTGCTAGACAATTCTATCTGAAGGCTGCTGTCAGATGAAAGTTCTTGCCATTGTTCACCTTGTGCACACAGTTGACTCACACTATGAATAGGCCCACTGTTGTTCTCATCCTTCAGTAGCTGAAGGTTAGAATAATCTATCCCCCCTAAGAAGGGCCGTAATATCAGTAACCAGCAGTGTATACCCTGTATTTCACTTTGTTAAAGTTGAACTCACTCCACGGCACATATAAACCTTCGCGTCTCCTTCCCTACCCCTTTAAGATTTTCACACTTAGCTTAAACAATATAACGACTTAAGATATGGCAGTTTAAAGGGTGCCTCTTTACCTGCTCTTTAGCGTTCTTATTAAATCGTCAACTGATCACGGTAAGAGAGTATTCCCTCGAGACACTGGCAATCGATTCACACATATATTTACGATATTCTACAAACCTCAAACTGAAGTGTTCTATTTCGAGCAAATCGATGACTAAACTGACGCTGATTTCAAGTAAATGTGCTAAAATCGACATTTTTCTGAGAAAGATGTTTAGTGAGAGTGTTTCATGATAAGTAAAGCAGGCAAATCATTGGCTGCAGACGGGGATCTTAACTGCTTGCGTGCGAGATGGCAGGTATATACTACCCCTATGCTCGAGGCCCTCATTCTTGAAACGACTTCACAATTTATGACTCAAGACGCAGAATGAAGCAGTAAAATTGAGTAGTAGCTATTATTGATTATGGCGTGTGGGTGTAATAGAGTGACACATCGTGCAATATTTGACCCGAAGAAAGGCCAATATACTGGGGCATCCATCACAACAAATACTCACAAGCAATCTGTTCAAATATAAAAATCGTATCTCTGACAATGGAATAGGTTGACAACTGTCTTTTAATTATTGCTAATAGTTCGGAAGTGTGTCCCTTTCAACCCTTTATGAAGTTACCGCGGTTACAAGTTAACTTTCATGGTATTACAAGTTAACTTGCAATTATTATTTTGAAATAAAAAAACAAAATGTGGCGCAAAACGTGAACATTCAAAAAGGAAAAATGCAAAAGGTGAAAATGTAGGTATTATCCATTATTTTGAGACAAAGGTTAACCTGGAATGTTTACTGAGAGGCAAAGACGGTAGAAGTACAACGAAAACAAGAACTATTTAAGGCATATAGGCCTATCTGCAAAAATAGAAGCATGATTTTATACGAGAGGGCAAGAACCACTCTACTTGGGACAACCAGACTCGTAAAACGACAGTTGAAATGCCTTCCATCAGAAATGTAAACATTAAACAATTTGAATAAGCAAAAATATTGTGTTCACCAAATGTGTCACACGATGTTACTAGTATTATCAAGAATAATAGGGACAGAATTGCAAGCTTGTCTTCATGTTTTGAGAGTGTGAAAACAATGAATAGATGAAGGAACAAACCAAAAACATCCCTTTTTTGTCAAAAAAGTGTCTTCGAAAGGGGAACATTGACCAAGGAAGATTTAAACTTAATTAGTTCTTTCCGGGTAAGAAGTAAGAAAAGTTTTGAAACATAGATCCTGAATTCCTGGAGTATGGTAGCTCTTACAGTCTAATACACCTAAGCACCCCAAAATGAACTCACGTAATGAAATAATTTAGCAAATGCAAAAATGTACTTACGTATCCATTCCGTATGTACGTCTACAGGTGATAGCAATCACGTACGCCCCAAATCAAGGCACGCCGAAAGTGTATTAAACTGTTAAATGGTTGCGCCAAGGAGTTAGTTGATTGATTATCCTGGTTTTGATAATTAATTTAGGTCACGGTGCAAACTTCGATATTCGAGTTAGTTTTAAAAATCTTAACGACGGCAAAGACCTTGGCCAATTAGTCAAAACGAGATCAATTGCAAACGAATTATCAGACGGGTTATTCAGATAGCACAACGTGTAGGCTAAGATGGAAGAATATTTACTGTCTATTCTGAAGTTACTTACGAGAATTAAAAGCAGTTTTTTCGTTAGGTCAGCGCACCTGTTAGCATGGACCTTCAGTGGCAGATGAAAGTTTCAGCACTGCACTCGTAAATCAGTTCAACGTAAATGCAAGCATATTATACGTAATAATTACGTAATGAGATTTAGGACAGTTTAATTAAACAAAATACGAATGCAAGCCAACAACATGCACAACAGGAAGCCCTTTTCTGTCAGTGTATAAACGCAACCTCTCTTTGTGGTACACTTGTAAGGACTGTGGGCTTCCGTTTGGTTTCTTATAAGTTTTTACCCCACATGCAACTTCTCTCTGCTACACCTTTGTAAAGCAGATCTTGGTATTGTTCCAATCGGAGTTTAGTTTGATTGGCCATGCAGTGATGGATACCTCGTAACACACACCTCATAAACTCAGCTAAGTTCAAAGTCGAAAATCTTGATTTGTTTAGGAACCTTTAACACTTAGTAGGCCACTGGCGGAATGTATAAACGACGTGGTTTGAGAGACTCCAAAGTTGGCTACACTATATAAATAGGCAAAGTCCACCTTAATTCTATCACCCCTGGTTCCACGACTGTCTGTGTAATCTTCAAACCTGGATGTTAGCTACTCTGTTTCTTCTGTTTGAGTATCAAGCCTTCTCCTGAGGGTACTACGAGCTAACCTTCTATCAAACCCTTTTAAGAAGACTTACAGACCAGAATTGTCACCGAAGACATTTCCTTATGTTATGCTAGCTCGCTTAAATCTTATCTTGCAGTATTATTCCTTCTACGGTGCACCGTTGCTTGGGTGGACTTCATCTCAGAAAAATCACGTAGGGTAACAGACAGTCAGGACACCAATCAATCTATCTGTCAACATTGACACTGTGAGAAATGATGGTATCAAGACGGTGGGTTCTAAACTAAAGATGTCGCTCTTCAAGAATATTTTTCCAAAGTCCCCTCGCCTCTCCGGCAAACAGCCGAAGGGCGAAAAACCAAACGTTTACTCTCAAAGGAGTTCTGCTCAACAAAGGAGCTACTACGTCCTCATTCAAGGGACAACTTAGCCTGAATGCCTGAAAATGACAACCTTTTCATGAATGAGTATATTTTTCCAAAGTCCCCTCGACTCTCTGACGAAGGGCCTAAGGGCAAAACCAACCATTACTGCCGAAAGAAGTTCTGCTCCATAAGGGAGCTACCCGTCCCGAAAGGACAACAAACCAACCTCTCGACTTTACACCTCTTTAAGAATGAGCAAAGAAAGATTATCGGATTGACACACGGAAGCAATTTAAACTGGGAACTTACTCGGGCACTATGTCAGAACTGTAGGCTGCAGCTGCCTCACCTAAGCCGCAGTTGCCTAAGTCATGTATGTTGCTACACACGTTGCAACAGCAGAATTGTACTGTATAAAACTAGTGTGAGCTATGTGTTATAAATAGTTAAAGTAATTCCTTCATGTGGGGGGATTAACCTTCTGGAAGGACCAATGTTATAGCTCAGCAGACTCCAAATAGGATTGGCCAATTTGTGAGTTTGCTCCTGGTGCCGTCGGTCCATTTGAATGACGTATGACAGGTGTCACATAGTGACAATCTTTACGAAAACTTAGTACTGAGAGGTATTGTTGTTCCAAACTGCCATACAAATCTACAACACGTCCACCCAGTCAGTATCCCCATGTATCATCAAGACCACCACACTCCAAAAACAATTTGGTCAAATTGACCAATGACTGGGTCAACTATGCACCGAACCAAGCTTGGTCAAATAGAATAACCAAACTATGGTAATTTGACCACTTATTGGTCAGATTTGATCATAGCTTGGTCAAATTTGACCATAGTTTGGTCAAATTTGACCATAGTTTAGTCAAACTATTAGACCAAGTTCGGTTCGGTGCATAGTTGACCCAGTCATTGGTCAATTTGACCAAAGTGTTTTTTGAGTGCAGTTGTAGTCGGAGTTAGGCCAGTGTTAAAAATTGTAAAATGCCATTTGAAAATAGTTAAATGATTCGTTCCAAAACCCACAAGTTTGTAAACATCCAAGAGCTTCTACAGGCTTCACCTTCTTTCGTCCACCGGGGCTATGCTCCGCAACATCAATCTGACCCCTATGGTGAGCTTCTGAATGCAACCTCATCGAGGGTATCGGTGCCGCAACATTTCTATTGATTCCAAGTATTCTTGTTCGCTCCCACCTCCTCCCCATACGTTTCACACTTCCAATGGTGCTACCGCTGCTTAACATGCAAGCCATAAGTGCCAGATGGCTGACCTAGCATTAAACAACATACAAGAGTGGCTAATTACTTTGTGTTAACATGGTCTGACCCAAAAAGCACATAAAGTCACCCAAAAAGCACGCACAACGTCAAAATCTTTGACATTTTGTTTTTTACAAGCGTTTTAAGTAGTTTCACAATTCGCACGACTTTGCATTATCACAGATTTGACACCCATTCTTGGTTAAAGTAACCAAGAAAGTCTGGTTAAATTTAACCAGGAAATGTGGATATTTGGCCAAGCTTCCGCATCAGTCATTAATTTAAACAGAAAAAGTTTTTCTTTTTTTTTTTTTTACTGACCCGGATACACTAGTTATTTTTTTTAACAGACAGAACAACCAACTAACGACTGTGTGTGCTTAAATTTGAAAATTTTAGTGCATCCCCGCGGTTCCACAGTGACCAAAATTAAAACTTCACAGGAGAGCTTGTACGAACACTAGCCCCCTTCTTCCGTAATGGTTTGTTGACCACATAGCTACCTTATTGAAAATACCTTCCAACTACTAGTACTAGGCCTGACACTGAACTTCAAAGAAATCAACTTACCTACGTTAATTAATATCATGTTGCTGCACCTTCGGAAACTTCCAATATTTGGTTCCACACAGGCAGGGTGACCAACCCTTTCCTGACTCTAATTGACTGATGGCGCTCTTCAGCTTTATTTACGCTGTAACTTTGCAATGACTTGGTAGGGTCATTAGGGGTACCACATGCATACAGTCAAAGATTTTCCTTACATGGGATCAAACAATTTACGTTGGCGATCACTGTCATAGGGTATCTTTACCTACCAGAAAGCTCACAAGACCACCCCTCCCAGCGAAAGGCCCTTACTCGGCCATTGTATTCATCTTCCACGCGAGATTATTGCAAGTTATAGACCTATTCTTATACAGTTCCGATTACCAGCCTTTAAATAAACTCATAAACAGAGGTAGATATACCATATAATCAGGGGGGCTTTTTCCCCTCTACCTGACCGCATGTGCCTTTTCATCTTTGTACCTCGCTTCGTCTGCAACTAATCAATGCCTGCATGGGAAATGTCATTTACAGCAAACTTGGATGACCCATACCTAAACTTTGTACACTATCCTCCAACCGATAACAACTTCCTTATAGAGTGTCGGGGATTTAAAACAGATAGTAAGCATAATTCCCCCTCCTTCCCCCTCTCCTCCCTCTTTAAAAGTACCCTAGCTTTGCCGTTGCGATTTTTCATCATTTCTTTTGGACATGATTAAGGTCCCCTTGTGAAGCAATTTGTGAGCAAACTGATCACTTTTTTTAAAAGTCATGGAAAAATGCCATCAAAAAGGGCCATTTTACCCAACTATTATGGCATAACTGCTTTAAAAATTATCAGTTTTAAATATTGTAATATTGTTACCGATTTCAAGATATAAAGTAGTCTTGAAATTTAACTATTTGGGAGGATACCCACTGCTTATGCAAAAAAAATTATGTGGAGTGTCACGTGGTGTAAGAATTTCTTGTGCCAACCGTTTGTAAATTATCTTATATGTAATTATGTTAAAGAGGAACAAAAACGGGCATTCTGATGAAATTTGCACTCAGTTCTTACGAGTTGCTCTAGGATATTAGCAGATGAAGATCTCACTTTTTCAACCCAAAGTGAACTTAAAGTGAACACATCAGTGGGGTAGATAGAGTTTCTTCAAGATGTGGGGGGCTGGAGGGATGCTGGGTCTCCAAATGGGAGGGCCGGCGTATGTTCTTCTGTTGGCTCGCCCTGATGTTAAATATATCTCCGATCACCAGTGGGGGCTGCTGGGGGATCTGAGATTTCGTGGAAGGGCTGGAGCCCCCCTCCCATAGCTACGCCACTGAAGCACATCACATTAGTTTTCATTGTTAATGTTATTCTTTAAATCGACACTTCATTTTCATCACCATAATTCCATGCTTTGAAAATGTGAATGCATGAGAGGCACAATGGGAATAAATTTTGTCAGGGAGATTCACTTTCTCGTATCTTCTTCAAGGGTAAAACAATAAAATGATAAAGCAAGCAAAACAGTGCTAATCCATGTGAGGAGTAGACGAAGTGCACTCCAGCTTGCTTTAAGTCTACATTTCATCTCGAGCACCATACATAAAAATTGCAAATTTCCCCACATTTTTTTCCTTTTTCATATGTATTACCAGAAATAAACTTTCGTTGAAACCCTCCTTAGATGAGGCGTATTTGCTTGCTGGTTACAGTTTGGTGAGTGATATAAATACTTTTGAAGGGATAAATTTTAATGATTCCAGAATAAATGCTTTAAAGCGTGTCAATGTTACGAATGTCCCTGAAATGAAGATTGAAGAAACAAAGGAAAACGTAAGACATATCTTTTGTGAGTTCTACGTCACCAAATTTGCAAATGTAGCTACTTTTTATTCATCACAGATTTTAAGTCAAAATCACCATGTTAAAAGGTCAATTTTGGATATATTTTGTTAAGGTTCATTGTCAGTGGCGTATTAAGGGAGGCATGTTGGGCTATGCCCCCCCCCCCCACCCCGCCCCTCAATGATGTCGATTTTTAGCACCTTAAAATATGTAAATTTTGAACCCAAATTTACCTCAGAGGTAACACCAGATCGGCATGTAAGCACACCTTATATTTTCAAAAAAATTTAAAGGAGAGGGGGACATCCCTTCTCCTTAGACCCCTCCCCCATGCCGGCAATCATAAAACATGCTGCATGGACCCTTGTAAGAGTCCTGGTTGAGGTTATTTATATAATTGTCAAGTTTGCCATTCGATTTCATCAGACCTTTGACAATATTATTTTCGTTCTTCTAGAACATTACATCGCGGACAGGGGTTTATTGCAAGCTGAATGGAACTTGAAGAGTGGGGAAGAGAATTTAAATTGGTCTTGCTAAAGCTTATGGAGTTACAGAAGAACGGATGTTGCTACTCTCGGCTCGATCTGAATGTGACAATAATGGCTACACCGCAAAGATGAAATAGCTCAACTGTTGAGAAGCTATTGAGGCATGCTTGTTATCTAATGAGAGAGAGGACCTGACCATATACGAAGATAATTATACAGTTCCAAACACCTTTACGTTTAAACCATCTGAGTGTCCGCGGGAAGTAGAAAACACATGCAGTGACGGCATCCCAGACCTAGTACAGTTGATGCATTTAGTTTCTCATACTGTTGCTTATCAAAAAAAGTATACTCTGAGCTGACTTGAACTTCCTTTTTAAAGAAACTTCTTTGCTACAACACTGGCCCACTTTCAGCAGCCATGCCGTTTTCCTAGCTTTCAGCTTTGGAATCAATCCAGAATTTTTTCGGAATTAGCGTAATGATCGTTTAGAATTTCATCACCAGGCCTGGAGTCAGTGTGTGAACATATACAAAGCGTGAGATGTGCCTGTCTTTTATGGACTCCAACGATTAGGCTGCTGGAGGAAATTGTCTTATCGAAGTAATGTTCATCGGTTCATTCTATGAGCACTCCTCTCATGAGGCAGGGACATTTAAAGATCGAGAGTCGAGGACCATTGGGTTGTCTAATGTGAGTTTACACTTGTCTTAGAAAAAACCTCATTTTGAGCTAAAGTATCGGAAGTACTATAGTCTTTGGAAGTGTCTTGTTGCAATATATATCATACAAAATAACACCTGCATAACACAGAATGACGTTGAGAGTAGTAAATTTAGTAGATCTTTACACCAAAGCATAGGCGGGATTACAGGGGACAAGGGGCACTGCCTACTCTTTTTTATACATTAGAAAAACAAAAATAAAAAAAAAAATTGAAGGGAAGGAAGAGAGACCAGAAAAATTAAGGGTCATTTTAAATAATATGGTAAATTTTGCAATGTAAAATGAGGTGAAAAGGTTAAATTTAAACATCATGACAATGTCAGAATTTTTTGTTTTTAGTTATTTTATTTTATTTTATTTTTTTTTTATTTTTATTTTACTATTTTTTTTGTGTGCTCCGTTTACACCCGTATTGAATAGCCTAACCAATACGGTGACGGAGCTCAAAGGTGGAGAGGGAAGGCCACAAGGGGGACTGTTATTGAAAAAATTGTTAGGTACCTTATTTATTTTCCAAAGCATGTGGGTGTTGGTTCCCTGCCACACTTTTGTGACTTGGAGCTCTGAAATAAGGGTCATTCAAAGGGCTAAGTGGACGCCATTACACGCATCATGCATACCCCTTGCCTGCTCAATTCAAAACCTACCCGTGTGTATATTAGTAGGCCAGCCATTGGCCTGAAAAGGCTTAAAAAAAAGTTATGTGGGCATTTTTTAGTACAAGCGGTCAGCCATGCTAGATCCAATCTACATATAGTAACGAATAAAGTTAGGGGGGCTGGCAAGTGTGAAAATCATTTTTTTGATGATGATGTACATTGTTTTCTATGTAAAAAAATCTTTTCTTATGAGAACAAGAACAGTTCAATATTGACTCAAAAGCCTTCCAGGACATTTTCATACTTAAGT
>WURT03638932.1:0-20109 GCA_009936505.3 Holothuria glaberrima | reverse complement strand
CGACAATGTCACCACCAACATTGGCAAGAAGTTCTTCAACCTCTTGGACAGCTGCTTCCCACCTGAACACAAGCTACGCCCATTACTCAATAGAAAAACGGTAAAATTGAGCTACAGCTCTTACGAAACAGTGCTGTAAAGCTGTCTTGTAGTACCCTAAAGTCATAGCTTTTCAATATATATATATATATATATATATATCAGGGCCATAGCCTGGACGAAATCTCTAGAAGGCAGTTCATGACACTATCTAAGCAGAGCACCAAGTGGCTTACCTATACAGACCCTGACAGATAGTTGACATCCGGGCAGACCCTTTCTTTTCCACCTGTGGAAGGGGATCATCCTGTGAGAGGATGCTGAGGGGAGGGGGTATATTTAAGGCCTGGCTTAGGTAAAAAATTGAGCTATCATTGGCAAAGCTTTGAGCTGAATATATCTCTACAAATGGTAATTAACTGATTATTTATTGATAATCGTCCTAGTTTTCAGTTGGGCGTAAATCCAGAGGTGCTCTTTAAACAGAAGGGGATGACACATCATACTCTTTGAAAAATTTTGGCTCCGTGAGGTGGCTGGGATGTAAAATGGGGCTATCGTTGGTAAATTTTCGTAAAGCGTTGAATTGATTTTATGTTTAGGAATCCTCATTATTAAGTAATTTTTTCCTAGTTTGGTAGGGTGTGGTTGAAGTGGGTGTTGCTTCAGGGGAGGGATAATCTCCACTCTTTGAAAAATTTTCTGGTACTAAGTTCTCCTAGATCCAAAATGGTGTTATCTTTGGTAAAGCTTCGGACTGACAACATGATCTGTAAGTTTAATAATTTACTGAAATTTTCGACAGTGGCATGCACCCTTTACAAGGCTGGTACCCGGTGCGGGCTTCTCCCAAGTGTTCATAGTACGATACTGGGGGAGCCACCATAGGTTGGCGCATAACAGTAGCGTGGGCCTTACAAGGAAACTTTTGCTCGAAATGTACCCCAAATGAGGGTAAATGACACACTTTAGAACTTACAGCTGCATCCAGACATTCTTTTCTTTTAGATTTCATGCTTAACAAACAAGTTTTGATTTAAAGAAGGAATTTTAGATTAAAGGAAAAATACAGGCACCCCAATTTGAATTAGTGTCCCCGGGTATCGATTTCATGAATGGCTTTTTAAAATAACACTACAGTATTTCTCACTGAGTTGTGGCGTATAGAGTATCTCCTTGGTTTATCTTCAGTATGCAGTATTTATAGTCTAACATATCATGAAAGATACTTGGAGTGGAATAAGAGGCTATTTGTGCGATTAGCTTTTGTTTCACAATAAGTTTGCGGCAACTGCTTATGCACGTTAAATTAAAAGGTTCTTTACCAGCTCACTAAGTTTAGCTGATAACTAAAGGTAACCAGGGACGTCGATTTGGGGGGGGGGAGGGGGACATGTCCCCTCCACGTTTTTTAGAGGAGGGGACACTAACACATTTGTCTCCCCCCACACTTTTTGCCACCTGAAACTAAAAAGTGAGGTAACTAAAACACTACATGTAGGCGAATAGTGGTGAAGACAGGCCTAGATATGCTCAGAAGGAATTCCAGGTGGCTTTATCAGGTCCGTAGGCAGTAAGTTCTGTCACAATTCTTTCTATAACTTCAAAAAAATTTTCACGAGCTACGCGCACTTTCATCTTCAGTTCTATCTAGCTGCAACGCCCGTCATTTCAAACATATTGGATTTATTCAACGTTAAAGGTTTCACAAATACTGTAGTCGTGATTCTAAAGGAACACGAAAATGCAACGTTGCGAAGTTCTAACCTCTTTTCCCTATCTTTTGGAAGATTCTTCCTTCAACCTCACTATCGTAGCAAACATATGTTGTAAGAAAAAAAAAAATCAGTTTCGTCTGGGAGCGTTAATGGCTAAGATAAAGAATGTACTCCCCGACGGAGACCGTGCAGTCACCCCCATCAATTTCTTGGTTTGATCTTAAGTAGGGCAGATTCTCTATTAAAAACCCAAACTTTTTCAACTTTTCTTAATGAAAACAAAATTATTAGATCTTTTTCAATATAACCCCAATTTTTTCGCCGCGCTTAGCGCGCCTTATATATTGTGATCTACATCATTTCGGCAATCCATTGCATCTATCAGGGCTTAGAGTAGCTGGCCCCAGTCAGGGCGCTTGGCCCCTATGTCGGCAAATCAAAGCACCACCCCTGGCTGAGCCTACATGCAGTTTTTCCTTTGGATAATGAAGTGTACCCCCAATTTTCATAGTAACCCCATATATTGACACATTTGGCGCCATTTTGCATCTGAGTACCCTCCTCTTATAGACTCGATCCTCACCAGAACAGGAGAGAAGTTTTAGGTCAGATGTCACCCCCCCCCCCCACTTCCAAAATCAAATCGACGCCCCTGAAGGTAACCATACGCTATTTATCTTTAGGCAGCGTATATGCGGGTGTACTCGAGCGGTGTATCCTGTAAGAGAAAGATGGTTCATTCGTCGCGAAGAGAAACCCGCATGGGAACAAGTCTATGTCGGGGGTCCGGGGACCTCCCGGGGAAAATTTCGGGGAAATGGGACTCTTATATCAGTGGATGCGATTTCCCAGATTTTCGGGCTTTGAAATCATAATTTTGACAGTAAAATTTTCAGCATCTCAGTATTTTTTCCTTAGGTAGGCCAACTTTCATTTAAATTTGGAAGGCTGGCTACGCGCTTGACAGACTGTGATAAAAAGGATCCACTAAGGACCAGCAAGGAGTTATTACAGAATCAGTCACCCCATGGTAACGAAAGCATCGTTATCCAAATCTCTTAAGACGTTAGCATGCTTTTGACGAACATCAATTCTTTTTTCAACATGACCCGTTTGCCAGATGGTAATATGGTTTTACCGTATTAAAGCCAAAGTTGTGACAACGAAATGCTCCCGAGTTTCACCACTGGATGTCACTAACACGGTGTGAAACACTTAATAATGGTATAACAATTTTAAAACTGAAGATAAAGTTTGCTCCGGGAAATCTCTTCATTGCTGGACTTGCCTTTTGCCTCCAGGATACCCTGGCAACTTTAAAGAGGACCCTTAGGAGGGAGGGGTAACTTTTAGAATAGCCTACATCTCAAGATCATTGGCAACACTAAATTTCAGCGCATTGTGTCACGTGTACCAATGTATGCCGGTCAATATATGCTCCTAATATTTGGAATGCTGAATACGTTTTCACGATTATAATGTTATGGCTAGCTGAAAGGGCAACAAAATCTCTCCTCAGATAGTACAAACGCTCCCTACAAAGTTTACTTGTAGCCCATCCTGCATTCTATAGGAACCAGAAAGCCCAACGACATAGTGGTTCCTTGCCGAAAGGGTGTGCTGTGTTACACTGAGGCGCATTCCTCAATTAATACTTCTTGACTACATCATTTTTTACAATATTTTCACAATTTGGCCCTATTCTGATCTTACATGACCTTTTAAACCCCACCAAAATTTGAATAACAAAAAATTAAAACAGAACATATTTTAGAATGATTCGAACCCAGGTCGTCTGTGTGAGAAACCGAACACTAATCCACTGCCCCATAAAATATTTCTAATCGTGTTATACCCACAGCATCCTTTACACGTGCTCATAATTTGGCGATTCAAATTTAAATTATTACTGTAAAAGTTAAGTTTGTGAAAAAATAATTGTTTTTCCGTATAACTTTATCTTTACAATGGTAAAATTCAGCCCTAACTTTTCGTTGGTCACGAAATGCCGGACACAATTTGGAGGTATACCGCCCACGGTCTTTTTAGTTAACGAGGTTTTCGTAGTTTCAACTATGATGACTCCACGTGACCTTCGACATCCAACAACCCCATAGGGTCCCTTTTCTCTTAAAGTAACACATCTATATACCAAGTGTGAAAAGGATCCATCATCCCTGTCTTGAAATATTGTGTTTCGTCAAGGTTTTCGGTCTTTGACCTCTGATGACCTTAAATGGCCTCTGACCTCCACTGAAAACAATAAAGTTCTTCCTCTCAGTGTGATAAAATTATATACCAATTATGAAGATGGTCCATCTTTCGCAATCTCGAGATATCGTGATTACAAGCAGTTTTTAAGAATTTCGTATTTTCAACTCCGGTGTACTCAGACAACCTTTGACCTTTTCTAAAACTAATAGGGATCATTTTTTTACTATAACATGCCAAGTATGAAAATCATCCATGCTTCCTACCTAGAGGTATCGTCTTTACAAGATTTTGGGATTTGACCTTTGGTAACCTCACATGACCTTTGAACTCCACCGAAAACAGTAGGGACGGGCCCGTGGCCAGCTTCACATTTTTAGGGGGCAAGTGTTGTGATTTGGGGCAAATGTTGTGATTGGGGGCATAAAAGATTCCACCACATTAATTATTATGCTGTTTCAATTTTCATCCGGGGCAGAAATATTTTGGGGGGCATTGCCCCGAAACCCCCCGCCCGTGGCTACGGGCCCAAATAGGGATCTTCTTCTCTATATGATAATTCTACATTCCATGTATGAGAAGTATCAATCATTGCTATCTTGAGATACCGTGTTCACAAGCCAAGCCTTAGAAACGCAAACATCCCACCCAGACAAACACTCAGTCGCCAGCGTGATAGCATAGATTCTTTTTGCCTTCGGTAAGGAATTAAAAACACACTATTGCACCTCCTTGGTAAGCTACAATGGCCTGCATCGAACTGAAATTGCTCAGAGCCATATCCTAATACTTTTATGTGTGGGCTGTATGCTATATACCGGGTGACTGCACGAGTCATCATTTACCAATCAGAGTGGTGCAAGTGTTCGAATTTATGTCAATCAAAGTATAGTTATCAACTGTTAATGGAGATGTGCGGATACTCCTAAATATGTTCGAAGCAAGGCAACAACCTCTTTAACTCTCATTATTTTCTTTTTATTATCTTTTTACAGCATTAAGTGTTTAGTATTTTAAAAGTTATAGACTTTGGGGCATAGGCGTAGGAAGAGGGGGGCAGAGGGGGCGACCGCCCCTCCACTCTCGATGTTGGGTCGGCGAAAGCCTTGTTTCACCCCCCGCCCCCCCCCCCCACTTGTGATGACACGCTGCCAAAATATGGCAGTGAATACGATGATATTACTTCAAAGTTTGTCAAACATGGCACCATTTTGCATCTAGGGCACTTTAAATAGTCGAAAAATTTCCAAAGGGACAAAATTACTTCAAAGTTTGTCAAAACTTGCACCATTTTGCATCTAGGGCACTGCAAGTAGTCCCCTAAGACCCCTCTCCCCGGACATTGGTGACTATCACACACTTCCGCCCCCACTTTCAAACAGCTTCCTACGCTTATGTGGGGTGTCTACGGATTGTTATAGAATTGCAATAGATCTTTTGTCTCAGATATTTTTCAGTCCTTTTTCTTTCATCATATTCATTCATGTATTGTCTCTGGTATTGTTTTGTCCATGTTGATTTTTTTTCATTTTCTCAGAATCAGAACAAACAAAGCGTACAGTTCCTATCTTTCTTTCATTTACTTCTTATCATTACCATAATAAATTTAAATAGCAACACCAAATAGTAATTGCATGCAAATACAAAAATGTCTCAAAAAGGAACATAAACACTCGAGCCGTTTGGTGCATCACAGCCTGTATTTTATGTTTTAGCTATCTTGAATAGTGCATTCAATAAAGGTCCCTATCAGTCAGTCTGTGTCAATAAAGAACATTCGATATACCCATGAGTGCTAAAGACTAGTGTATGCTATATTTTCGAGATTTGTGACAAAATTCCTAAAAACACATAGGATTTATCATGGCGAGTTAGACGTATTTTGTAAATAAAATGTACAAGAGATTTACAACTACGGAGATCTCATATATTGAATAAAGAAAATTGCATAACAAGACATTGTGACAACTATTGGCTTCATTTCAGAAGAAGCAAATATTCATTGTTATATAACACCTTATTAATTCCTCTACATCTGGTTGGAGGATTGGTCGTCACATGACATGGGTTATTCGATACTAACCCACGGTCATGGGATAGTATATACTAACCCACGGCGGTGACGTCAGCCATGGGGTACGTACACTCAAATTTTGACCAAAATCTTTGATTTAGAAAGTTAGGTGGTTTATAAAACAAATAATGAATGTTTTCCATTCGTGCGATAGTATGAATAATTTTATTCGTTGAAAGATCGAACGTTCTATTCAATCTTTCAACTCATGAAAGTATTCATACTATTGCACTCATAAACATTCATTGTCGTATATTATTTAATTCTAAGGCGACAAGTCTTCCATGATTTATCTGATCAAGGGCTTCTAAAGCTTCTAAATTGTAGGGGGACATGACCTTGAACATAAACTACTTGGGAACTGTGAAACCCTTAAAGCGAGAGATCTGAGGCTCTCTTAAGGTCCGAGTAAACTTTGAAGGCCAGATCATCTGCAGTATTATCTAAGGCATTTTCCAACGTTTTTAATCCATTCAGCAGCTTTTCCCACCCTTTTCGAGTTTGATTTTTATAGAATTAGCTACGATGCAAGCTGTGGAATTTTTCGTTGGGTTTTGGAAAAAAGTGAGGGAAACAATGCCCTTCTCTTTCAAAGGTTCGGAATACTGTGCTCCATCTATTGACGGTCATGCATCTGACGGCCTAGTTTACTTAAGCTATATTTTTACAACGAACCTGAAACTTTCGCTAAAGAGTGACCCTTCTTGCAGATTATATTAAGTTTTGTACATTCTCTCAATGGGATAACGAAAAAACCTCATTTGAATATGCTTTAATGTGAAGACCATTGACGTGGCCAGAGGAGGCGGCCGGGGGCGGCATGGACCCCAATCGAATTCTGAAAAAATACACCTATACGTATTGCCCATACACAACTGAAGGAAGCGTAAATCATCCCTCAACGTTAATTTCTTGAGTCCCTTGGAGGTGAACCAAAAAAAAAAAAAAAAAAAAAAAAAAAAGAAAAAAACAAAGCCATTTGTAAATCAATTTGATTTTTTGACTTATTTCCCTAAATTTGGCAAGAGTATTGTCGTCAATTGTCTCAGTCACGAGAACTTTCCACGATAGCTGTTCAGGGGTGGTGCCAGGATTTTCCACACGGGGGGTCAGACTGCCTTACGGGGGCAGCGACCCGAAGCCCCGACAGCCCCGATGCGGTCGAAGGGGTTGGTGAAGGGGTATTTGAAGAAAATATGTACTATTAACCATGCCATTGCGGGGCATGTATTGCATAAAATTTGTATATACTAGAGGAACATAGTTCCCCGCTGATTTAATGTTTTTCAGGAAGCTTAACGGTGAGATTGCAAAGCGCGCGAAAATTTTTCGGGTAAGCCTACACTAAAAAGAATCTTTACTTATTTTAAGCTTATGTACGCCAATCGTCCGAGCAGTTGGGCCCTAACGGGCATAACTTACATTGTACTTCCCTCCCGTAGCGTACGACAGACAGAAGAGAACATTAGCTAGGTCTAGCGAATGAGAAGAAATTCCGGACTTTTACACAAATCCATGTATTCTACTTGTCTTATCAAGTTTCTTGAAAAGGTGGAAAGGGTTTGTATTATATTTAGCTACAAGTATAACGCATCGGAACTGAGGAAGAGTGGGCAAAGCGTACAGAAAATTTGTGGGTGTATTGCAGAAATGACCCTTTTGAAAGCTTAAATAAGTAAACCGACCATGGGTGGCGACAGAAATTTCCCGACAAGGGGGCCAGCGCATGCCAGCCACCCCAAGTTCCGACAGCCCCTATGTCGGGGGTGGTGAGAAGGGGATATGAAGGAGCTATAACTATTCCATGCCACTGCAAGGCATATTTTGCATTATTTTCACTTAATACTTTAAGAGCCGAGTTGCGCACTGACTGAGTGTTCTTTTGAATCTTAATCGTGAAACTGCAAGCGCGCGTAAATTTTTGGCAGGCTTACACAAAAAAAACATACCTAATCATTAAAAACAAAAATAAAAAAGAAAACTGTAGGGGTTGTAGACCGTATCGGTGATATCATACATTGTATCGAAACTACCTGGACTACTCGATGAGATATCCAGACTTTGTTCCGAGAGTCGCTCTTTAACTAACCGTACCAGATACGGGATAAAATTTACAACCTCTTCATAATCTGTGCACTCCGCCCACATGTTACTTGGTAAGGTGGACAAGACTTGTGCTACTAGCTATGTTGAATGGGACTGTTGAATAAACAAGGGCGGCTCTACGCGCGCTGAAAATTTTGGGGTTTTATTAGAGAAATTGTCCTCTTGAGAGCAAAAAACAGGTAAACTGGTCAACTAGTCTGCTAGTCGCCGTTTGGGACTGCATAATTTATCGTATCGACTTAGACTCCCCGACGAAAATGTGAAAATTTCCCGACTTAGGGGGGCGGGTCAGCCTTCCCCGACGGGGTGGCCATGGCCCTCCAAGCCCCCCCCCCTTGGCGCCACCCCTGTATCTGTTCAATAGAAGATGGCGCCCTTTTGCTGATGTGTTATTTAAACAAATTACTGAAGTACCACATTCAGCATTGTCACCCGTAGTTAAATCTGTAATGACACGCACAGATTTATTTTTCTAACTCCTTTGCTTTGGGAGTTCTTAGTTTTGGGCGAGGAATTATTCCATGGTTACTTCTTAGTATCCATTAGAATGGTGAGAAGTAGACTATTATTGGAAAATTGCCAAAAAGTAAACTTTCGACCACCAGTGTTAATACAGCGAGAAAAAAAAACAGTGGCAACGCTGTGACCCATGTGCCAAACTTTCCACAATTTTTCAGATTTGTTCTAGATCCAAAAGCATTTTTCATGTCTGAAAGTTGAACCAATGGTCTTTTGTTTTCTTTACAAATATCTTCTCATGGCGAAGAACCACTAACCTCTCGATTCCCCGTACACGTGGTAAATAATTCTGATTATGCCATTGCGTCTTTGTTTGCATTGCAAAATTGTCTTATTGCAGATAACACCCGCTATTAATCCTGACCATGCCAGTGCTCAACCCATGGCTTTATCAATATTCTGAAGCCGAAACTATTGGCCACGTTCAGTTATAACGCTAATGACTTTTGGTAATTTGTTTGACATTTTCTTATCGGCTTATGACTGAGTTACACCGACACCCCAGGAAAATTTGGATAGGCTAGTGCCTTCCCTTCGGAAAAGCTAAACTACAAGATTACACCAATGTACTGACAACCTTTGATTTGCTTAGTAACATTTTTCTTACGATAGTTCAGCGCCGGATCCGGCAGGGTGCCAACGCCCCCTATTCTTTGCAGAGCACTGTAATGGAGCCCCAAAAAATTGACTTCAAATGATGCTAAATGTTGCACCAGATTGCATCTGAGGGTACTCAAATATTCAAAAATTTCTCAAAGGGAGGGGAACACCCTTTTAGACCCCTCCCCAGGCGGGTGATCAGGCCTTGCAGTTAGACCCCCAGGAACAAAAATCCTGCCTACGCCAGTGTGTGAAGATGTTCGCCTGTGTGTCAAAGTTCAAGAATACTTCTTTGAACTGTTTTAAGTAATGACCGAAATATCCTAAGGAATTATTAAATGACATTTTTCAGTCTTCTTATCTACTCCATTTTGCATTCTGCTAAGTTTACCCCCTGGGCACGTAGAGCGTTTGGCATTGCAAATCACTGTCCTAAAATACATTCGTTGTGCCGGTACTGCAGAATTTTTGCTAACAGAATGGTAACCGTCGAGCTAGAACCAAGCCCCCTCTTCGTTAATAGAACTGTGGCGTTCCATCCACATCCATTTTACATCATTAAAACGTTCATCTTTTCATGTCAACTTTCATGTGAACGATTTCTTCCAAATCAGTTGAATCATCTCTTTCACAAAGCACTTTTCCTTCAGCATTTTTTCGATGTTACAAATCCATGAAATTTTGACGACATCAATTTATCCAGCGAAAGAAAAACACGATCACGCTACCCTGTTCATGTCTCCAAGATACATGATGTTTTCCAATTAGTTGATAATATTGAGTAATTACACGTTAAGGGCATAGTCTATGCCATCTGGCCACTGGCTTACATGATGATATCATATCGTTCCAGTGCGCTAATTCCTCGCCCTGAGAGTCTGGACCAACTTCCATACGACCAATCACCTACAAACAAAAGCAATAGCACGTAGATAAGACATTTAAATACTTATAGGTGGTATTGTTATTGACGTTGAAAGCTGTTCAATTGTTAACAAAAAGTCTCGTCGTCTCCAAGTATCAAGATTTACTTCCTGATAGTGAGGTATACACATACTTGTTCTTTCCTCTAAAAAATAACTGCATTTTTGCCTGAGGTGCATTGTTTTATCTGTCCGAAGCTGTTTCTTAGTTTGTATGTTGCGTACTATGGCAGTAGACTATACATCGATGTGAAAGATTTCTACCCTGACAATTTCTGTGGGACTACTTATTACGTAACGATAGTGCATACATAGTTCATGGTGGGCTCGCAAAAGTTAAGGAAAAAATCAAAGCTGTAAATTATGGATGGATTCTCTACGGCCCCATTCGCTTCGCGGTAATTTTGTTCTCATTATATACCACTGTTATATTCCATTTACCAGTATACATTCCTCACAGTATAGGTCTTAGGCACAGGTTTGCCTTTCAGGAAACCAGAAATATATAGATAGGAAGAAAATATCCATAGTCCATGATCGCGCCAGGATGCCAGAGTGGTGATTTACCGAAGGACTCCCTAGTGTACCCCATAACATGCATATGTGATTCAGAACATAGACTGGTTCAGTTTAGTCCCTGACCATGTCCATTTACAGACTGGGTTTGGAGTTTGAAATTTACAAGTTTTAAGTCGAGTTACCCTAAATAGGAGACAGGCCCACAAGAGAATATCATCAACACCCAACTATTGAAAGCTGCAGTAGTTCGACGATCCTGTTCTCCTAATGCAGCGTTTTCCAACCTTTCTGAGATCGTTGCTCAAGACGTCCTTATCTCTCTGGCCTAACACTCTCAAAAGAAATTTGACAATGCCGTCTTGGAAGAGGGTCTTAAGGGGAAGGGGTACCTTCCTCCTTGTCAGTTAAAGCAAGGTGTAATAATTTATAATATTGGATGTAAATGAATGCTCATGAATTTCCATTTGTAGATTAGGACAATATAAAACAGTAACAATTTTTTCTGTCTGCAAGTATAACATTGTCAATGGTCACCCCCTTTAAAATTTGCTCATAACCCCTCCCCCCCCCCGGGAAATTACCCCTAGGTTGGAAAACACCGTAGCACTGAACCATCGGAATACTACCGTGACAAGGTACTTCAGAAAACGAGGAGAGGACCAATAAGATGACAATGTCACAAGGGGAAGATATCACCTCGCACGTTGAGATGTAGGAGTGATGGATACAGCTGGGAAGTTGAACGTGGTCATTCGGTTTACTCTACCCCCTGGAGGGAGCGCCAGGTGGGGGACTGGCATCCCTCCTTGAAGAATTTTCTAGTTTGGTTGGGGAGCCTTAATGGCAGAGTAGACAATCCGCTATAACGAACAGTTACCCCGACGGTTTTCTCGTTTTCAAGTTCACTATCACGGAAGGCAGATTCTTCTGTAGAAAAAAAATTATCAATGACTAAACCCATATTTTCTCTAGTAGGCCCCCAAATTTGAAAAAAAGGAATAACAAAAATGTAGGCCCATTTTCAGGGTTTCAATTTACTGCCTCTTCCTCCCTTGAAGCTTCATCCCCGTCGAGCAACTCCCGCCACCACCCTTTAATGTTCAGCCGATCTGTTGCATTAAGGAAGGATCCACACCATTGGGAGATAATCTTCCTACTTACCTCGTTTTGCCCTAGTTTGTTCTCGTGTGTTACTTGAATTTCTAGTTTCAAATGTTTCAAGAAATGATGAGGCACGTTAAACACGAGAGCTTCGTTAAATACTGGGTTCGGTGTACCGTGTTTCGTGGAAGTCTTCTTCTTCTTTAGGCGCTTAGACATAAAATAGAGGGAGACCTTCACGTAAGTATCTGTCGAAGGAGAAACAAAAGAATACGGCGTTGCCGAGTGCTGGTTGAAACGCTCCATCTTACGCAAGGACTGAAATATGACAGAAATACGTTCTCCCCGGCTTCACAAATACATCCCACGGTGAGGCTAGTCGATTCGGTTTGGGTAGGATTGTTGCCTTAACCCAAGCAAGACCGGAGAGATGTAAAGTTAAGGGTACTGTAGCATGTAAATCCTATGTTAGAATAGAGAACGGTTTGTTACAGGGGTCTCATAGTTCGGAAGCCTTACCCCTCTTTCTTCTAATTCTCATCACATCCTATTTTTGTATGGTATTGTATGATTAAATTCAAATTTGTCAGTTTTCAACTCGTGTTGAATTTACACCCTCTTAAGACCCTTCGAACTTTGCAAAAAGTGCACAGTCATGTTTTGCTGTGTTTGAGAAAGGCTATGGGCTTCGAAACTGGCTGTGACTAAATTGATATAATTGTATAAGAAAACAATTATGATTTCTAAAAATTCATTAAGTTTTGTAAAATATGTAAAGATTTATTTTAACTCTAAAAATGTGCAAAGAATTTTGTTAACATCTCAGACAGGCCCGTAGTCAAGGGGTGCGGGGAGAAGCCCCCCTTGAGAGAGTTTTCAAGTTGCCATTGACTTAATCCTTTTTTCGCCCCCTTCACTTCTTTGTCTGGCTACGGGCCTGATCTAGGAAAATTCTTTGAACAATTTTTATAACTAGTATGGAATTTCAATATAGGACATGACATGACATGGTTACCGCAGTTTTTCCTAAAAACAATTAATGTACCTGACCAACTAGTTTATCAGTCCAATTAGCTACTCAAATAAGCAGCAGCTCTGTTGATACCTTTGATTGCCATTCTGGTACAACAGTAGCTCAAAAAAGGAGAATTAGATTACAATTGATAACAAATTCCACCTGGATTAGTACTGTCAAAAAGGGATCAAATTGGTCATGGTCATTTAAAAGTTACCTTTCAGTTTAATCTGAGATAAACTGTCATTACATGTCCACCTTTAGGGCTATTGACAAATGCTTGAATGAACACATAACGACTCTTGACTAGTTTTGGCATGAGGAGATTCTGCGAAATGATTTATCGTTTATACAGAATAAATTTCAGAGATATGGTCTCCGTAAATTCTAGAAAAATTGCAATTTCAAAGAAGTCAGAGCTCTTACTGAGGGTTTTAAGGGTTTTCATAGATGATACAGAAGAAAATAAAGAAATATTTAAGAAATGTTTAAAGATATTTTTAAAAAGTGTAGGAGATTCTGTAGAAATTCTGTAATATGTCTATATAAAGTAATGTGAAAATGTTCTGAGCAATCTTTTCCACGGAATTCTATAGATTTTTGTAAAGGTCATAAAAAATTTTCCTTATATACTCGAAATCCAAACCCATAGGCTTCCATGCTGTGAGTACGTGCATGACTAGGTAGTTAACAAGCTGTCTAAATGTGGACTAAATGGTATTTCGAATTTTGTAATGTTGAGTACGCATTGTACAGGCCGCTAGCCAAGGGTTGCCCCCCCCCCCCTTGAGAGTTTTTTCAATTTGCCCTTGACTTAATACATAGCAACACATTTGGCCCCCTGAAAAAATTTCTCCCCTTGGGAGCCATTTCGCCCCCAGTACCTTGTCTGGCTACGGACCTGGCATGGTAGTAGTAAATACGCATTGTATGGGGCTGTCTGAAGGTTTCTGTGATTGGGGGCTGAAATTTTAGTCCTTGCATTTCAGCATTAATCATAATTTTGGAAGAAAAACTTCACGCTAAAAATTTATTATGAGCTACAGTCCCCCTCAGCCCCGACTCCAACTGCCTCGAACTGGTATTTCAATTAAAAAATGGCTTTCTCACCAAATATGACCTAAATTATACTTTATCTTTGTATTCTAAACTTACTGTCGTTATTGTTACAAAAAACACAGCTTTCATACAGGAACTTAGAAAAACTGGTAATGTACATCGATTGCAGTTCTACGTTTATTGCCAAGTAAAAGATCTTACGTGTAATCTAGGTTATATGTTTTGGTGCTATATTTATGAGATATGGAAATCAGATGTCCACCCTCTCAGTTAGAAATTTGCATCCTGTTCCCAAACGTATTATCATTAGAAATCATCGTAGCCAGGTAGCGATGTCCTAACACAGATGTGTAAACACCATTTCTGTCCGAGACTGCTTTTGATATCAACAGAACTAATATGATAAACACATATAAATTTGAATACCTGATATGTGAATGAGTGAACCCTGATACGTACGGGGCTTCCCCTTATTTACATGATAGGCCTAGGATATTATTGAGATGGGTTTTTAGTGAAGTTTTTTATTGTAGTTGAGACTATCATTATGCCCAGACCAAGTCCTAACCCTCTGACCCCGAGGCCAGCTAACCGTTTACAGATATATAACTTTGAACTCAGTCACTCACGCCTAATCATTTCAGCTTGCGGTATAGTCTATGTGACTCCACTGCATACATCCGTGGCGCAATGTGGGGGAGGGGACCATATCTACCACCCACCAACCGTCGGGTAAGGCTGGGTCGAGGAAGGTTGCACCTGTCAGGAAAAGTTTCAGTGTTGTCGGGGAGCTTAATGGGTACGGTAAAATATGTAGTCACAGACTGACACCATAAAGCCAAAAATTTTGCAATTTTCCATTCTAAAAACTCAGTTTTTTAACTTTCTTACTGGTGGGTCAAAACTTTCAATTTTCTTCAATAGAAACCCGAAAATTTCTCCTTCGCCCTCCATTCGGCAACCTGTCGCCAAGTTGCTGGGAGGCTTTGGGCTGCTCACCCCCTCCCCTCCATTGGGGAGCTTAGTACCCTGTCGAGCAAATCCTGGCGCCACCCCTGATTCCAACCCCTGATTCCATACTGTACTACACTATGAAAAATTATTCTAGAGTATTCTTGGAACAAAATCTTCTGCTTCCGAATAGCGCGAGGTCCTCGCAGAACTAAAAAGAAACTACAATCACCATATTCTTGTTCACTTGTGGGAAATTTCTACCATACCGGATCTTGTTAAAGCAAATTATTAATTTCTTGAACATGAGATCGTAAACTAAAAATATTTAAATGCAAAGGAAGACACTAGAAAGTACCATAGATAGCAGAGTTGTAACCAATTCATGACTCGAGTCACAACTTGCAAAATTGCAAAATGCAGAATTGCCTGACCTGAAAAATTCTGGCCGATTTTCCCCTATTGAAATAACACAGTGACTCGAGTCATGACTTGACTTGAGTCGCTAAAATGAGTGTAGTTGACTTGACTTGCCACAAAAAAGAGTTTTTTGGTTACAACTCTGTTAGATAGTGTCGTGATGGTTTTTATGGTGAACAACCGCTCTCAATTAAAAATGGGGTTGAGTGAAAAACTTTCAAGCGCTTTGTGTGCACGCTTTACGCCGATGAGGCTTTCTGGGGTAAGCTCACGACAACTTTCAGTGGGGTTCCCCTATAATCGGCAAGTCCTAGCTACTCCTCGGGTGCCTCTCGACTAGAGACCTGCAACACTTATTATACGAATGTCAAAAGAATAACACGTACTGATACATCCATACCACACTACAAGTCACCAAATTCCTACTGGAAAATTACATATGAAAATATGAGGTTAAAAATTTATTCTAGTGGTTCAGAAGTCCTTGACGGTTAGCTCAATTTGTTTATCATTACACCAAATTCAGCAAATTTTTTATATAATCGCGCAAACTTTTGGGAGTGAGATCAATCTTATTGTATTCCTTACTCGATGATTTCCTGCCATCTGCTGTGTTCACGTGTCGTATGTTTCTGGCTTTCATGATAACAATTGTCAACCTTTCCGCACTCGGGAGGTAAGCAATGGAAAACATAAGGTCTCCTAATTCAGGTATCGCTTCACCCTGTGTATGAGGAAAACAAATGACGGCCTTAGAAGAAAGGAATCAAAATATAATTTGTAACACTCTTATATTTAAATACGTTATACAATCACAGTGTTTACGGATGACACATTTTTCTGAGCACATTTCTTTCATTTCACAGTTTAAAACATGTATTGATGATAAACACTGGTGAAACCGCTAAACGTTCTGTTTTAAATCATCTTTTAACTTATTTGCTTATCACTTAGTGAACGATAGATCAACATGTTTCTACAGTTAGAGTATGGTACCGTAAGCTTTTACAAATTGCGGGCACCATAGAAATATGATGTAAGAGGAGAATGACACCCTGTTACATGGACTGAAGCTCCAAATCTCTGGCTGTTTGCACGGCAAGAAAGCACATAATAAAGGCATTGCTCCGTTGATGTTGCCCCAGTTATTGGCCGAGGAACTACAAGTTTTCCAAGTCAGGTGTTTACAACTTAGCATGAAAGGCACCATAACTTATCTCTGTTGTGAAAATTTCATATAATATTTTCAGATGAAGTGACATTTAACTTCCAAGCTGAATGCACACGATACATATGGAGACACAAACTTCAGCTCGCTGTTTGCCATACAACAAAAGCGCCCTCACTATTTGCTCGCTACACTGGCTTAACAAAGAGTGATACACTGTGTTAGCCGTCTTTCTTATTCTTAAATCTATGGACGACACTGACAAAATGTTATCATCCTCGTAATGTCATTCAGACGATTCCCCGTGGTTGTAGTATCTGTGGACATTGCTTTCAAATTCCAATTTAGATGAAAAACTTACCAGATGCATACTTTAGAAGATATGGAATGTTTGTAATTGGACATAGAAATAATTTTACAAACAAATTGAGCTTTACAAAATAGATGCCGTAACCGAGTTGAAATTTCCATTAAGCAACCCGAACAGTAAAATTCCGTCTAAAAACTCACAACTTTGGAGTCGCTGTCTGTCTTTTTTATTTCTTTCCAAACTTCAACTTTCTCTGTCAAATCCACGTTAATTAGCGGCAGTAACACCACTCCAATACACTCATCGCGTGAGAACTGATCGTAATCGTAAAGTTGAATCTTTACTGTTTGTCTGTGGATGTCAGGTTCTGGAACTTCAAACACAAAACTCTCTAATACAAGGTAGTAAACGAAGAAGAATCGTGTAAGTCGTAAGAAAAATGAACTGGAGGAACTCTATACAAATGTTATTTTCTCTCTTCATGGAGTTACCTGGTCAACTTATGTTTTTGCTGAGATCCTTATATACATGTTTTATGAGAGTTAAATTACGCTATCGCAAAACTGTAGCAATTTTATCATAATTTAAAGCATTTTAATCTTTGCAACAAATAATTATTTTATTTTAATTAGTAAAATTAATGAAAAAGTCGGTGATCAAAAACAGTTGGCAGTTTAATGTTGGTAATGATCTGTTGCAAAAGAGCAAACAATCTGTACTCCCATATTCTGAGTCTGATGAGGCTCTTGCTGAGCAATTCTCTGAGTTTTTCAGTAAGATGATTACTGATATTCGTAAAATTTTTGTACTCAATGTACTGCTACTTTTTCATGTGAGACTGAGTCAAACACTACTGTTTTACTTAATAGTTTGAACCTACTAGTGAAACAGAAGTTCGGAATATTATTTGTAAATCTCCATGTAAATCGTGTGAGTTAGATCCTGTCCCAACATCACTGATCAAAGAGTGTATTGATGAACTTGCTCCTCACATTGTTACTAGTGTGAATAAGTCTTTTGATGAAGGTATTTTCCCATCAACCCTCAAGACTGCATATATTAGACATCTGTTAAATAAAACTGGTTTGGACAAGGAGGTGCTTAAACATTATAGGCCTGTAGCCAACCTGGGATTCTTAGGAAAGATGATTGAGCGTATCTGCTAGGCTGTGTCTGGTAATTGAGGAACAATCTTTCACACACACAGCGTTGGGACCGTTCTATTACGCATTCAGAATGATATTTTGGCAGCCATGGAAAAGGGAAATGCACTGGCGTACGCAGGGGGAGGGGGATTGGGCCATGCCCCCCGTCACGGATGCCAAATTTTTTTTACATCCTAAAAATACGTAATTTTGTAACACAAATTTTACTTCAAAAGGTAGCATATGTCGCACCAGATTGCATGTAAGGATACCTAATTTTTCAAAAAATTTTCAAAGGGGAGGGGTTGTCTCCCCATGGCCCCCTCACTGATGCCAATTTTTTTTAGTTCCTAAAAATACGCAAATTTTGTAACACAAATTTTACTTCAAAAGGTAGCATATGTGGCACCAGATTGCATGTAAGGACAACTAATTTTTCAAAAACTTCCAAAGGGGAGGGGGACACTCCCTGAACCCCTCCCAAAAGGCCGGCGATCACTCAATATACTGCATACCCCCGCCCCCTTGAGAGAAATCCTGCGTACGCCACTGGGGAAATGTAAACGCCCTTATCCTTTTAGACCTAAGCGCGGCATTCGATACAGTGGACCACAATATTTTGCTTGGTAGACTTCGTCATCTTATTGGCTTGCGTGGTAGCGTGCTTAAATGATGTCAATCATATCTGTGTAAAAGACCAGAATATGTTCGCATCGGGAACTCCTCATCCACTCCTGTTGTTCATGACTATGCAGTCCCACGAGGGCCTGTCCTTGAACCTCAATGGTTCACTGTTTATACCTATCCTGTTCACAAGATATTTCTGAAATATAACTTACAGTATCATGTGTGTGCTGACGATACACAGTTGTATATGTCTTTTACACCAACTCAGGATTATGCCGATCAAACTATTGATATCATAGAGTTTTGCATTTGTGAAATTCGTAAATGGATGCGTGAGAACTTTTTAAAACTGAACGATGAAAAGACTGAGTTTATATCAATCGGTTCTAGACAACAACTGTCAAAAGTTAGGGTTCCACACATCACAATCGGTGACTCTGACATCACCCCTGTATCATCTGTTCGTAATGTAGGTTGTATTTTTGATTCATCAATGTCTCTTAATGTTCATATTTCTAGTATTGTACGGTCTGTTTTGTTTCATATCAGAAAAATTGGCAGAATCAGAAAGTATTTAAATCCTCGTGCTACTGAACAAATTGTACATAGTTTTGTAACCTCCAGGCTTGACATGTGTAACTCCCTCTTGTTTGGACTTCCTCAAGACCAAATTGCACGTCTACAGCGCATTCAGAACGGCGCTGTGCGTTTGGTCACTTTGACAAGAACATGTCATATTACACCTGTTCTGATGGAGTTCCACTGGCTACCAGTTGGTTACAGAATTATGTACAAAATTCTCCTCATTGTTTTTAAGTCAATGAATGATCTCGCACCCGGTTACATCGCTTCTCTCCTCCAACCTTACAATCTATCTCGTGCTCTCCGTTCCAGTAATAAGGCACTCCTTTGTCAACCCACCTCTAAACATTCTTGGGAGGAAGGGATTTTTCAATTGCAGCGCCCGGAATTCACTACCATTTCAAGTCAGATCTTCCCCATCTTTAGCTCATTTCAAAAAAGCTTTTAAGACTCACATGTTTAATTAAGCTTTTTCTTAATACTTTGTTTGACTGCTATTGCCCTTTTGCATTGTTTGCCATTTGTGTATATTTTTTTTCATGTGTAGTGTAAGTTGTAATGTAAGTGTAATTTTGTAGAGTATAATTTTATTGTAACGCGCCTTGGGCACCTTTTAAGGTGCATTTGTGCGCAACATAAATCCACGTTGTTGTTGTTGTTGTTTTTGTTGTTGTTATTGTTATTATTATTATTATCAGTATTATTATTTTCATCAGCATGGATAAGACATTAAGGCGACAGTTCATGCTAATTCATCGACATTAAGGCGACACTTGACATTAAGGCGACAATTTACGTGTTGCCTTATTATTTAGGTACCATTTAGAAAAATAATTTTATCGTCGGAAATAGGCTTAATTTGTTCGTCCTCGTCTAAAACGTATCTCTACTAATTTTGGTGTCATCGTCGTCGTCGTCGTCGTCGTCGTCGTCGTCGTCGTCGTCATGATGATGATGGTGGTGGTGGTGGTGGTGATGGTGATGGTGATGGTGATGGTGATGGTGATGATGATGATGATGAT
>WURT03638821.1:0-20109 GCA_009936505.3 Holothuria glaberrima | reverse complement strand
TGCTTGTCATGTGGGTGACTCAATCTTGTTACAATATATCATATGGCAAGGAATCACTGAGCCTTTTGGCTTTCTAGTTCTCTTCTGTAAAAGGTTTGAAATTTGACTTTACTGGTGAGACTTCCTCAATGTATATATCCTGTCCTAAAATGATCTGGCCCACCAGCTCATGTTCCTAGAATTCATGCTGGTCTAGCAAGAAATGTGCTGTTCACAGGCCTCTGAGCCACCAGCTAAAATGAACCCTGCATTTCTTTTTCATGCAGTGTGACACATTATAATCTATACACCCATATGCATGCTTGGTTTTATACATCGGGTAACTATATGGCTGCAGGGTACTACTTCTTAAAAGGAAAGGTCAGTGCTGGTTAAAAGTGGTTTAATATGCAAGAGTGCGTATGACACTCACTCTCCGCATGTAAATTTCTGCCTATAGGTGCATACCAGCCTCCTTTTTTCAGTCCTTTATCACAGAAAACTTCAGCTGTGCATGTACCTTGTATTTTCTGAGTAGATCTCTGCTGTGTAACAGGATTCCACCAAATAGGAATCCTTCAGCTCATCCAACTGTAGAAGTCTGAAAGTGCAACCAGCTTCTCCTGCAAAAATGCAGTCCCTCCAATTTGAGTTAGTGAACCCCGGTACACTAGTTCAGGAATGGCTCATATCAATCATGTGACAATATTTTTGTCACTTATTTCTTAAATTTATGCAGAATAACTCCTTGGTTTACCTTCAGTATTCAATGATTTTATCAGGAAACATTACAAAAAATACTTGTGGGAGAATAAGAGGAGATCTGTAAGATTAAGCAAATTTTTGAAAATAAACTTGGGGGGACGACTGCCTTCTCCCTTTATAGACAAACTCTTCCAACAAACATTTTGGTAACTTGAACAATTGAGCAATCACAAAGCCATTTTATATAAAACAAATGGAAACACTCCTACTTGAAACAGCATACTATTAACAGTGAGGGTTTTCTCCGCTCCTTCTTTCCCCCTCCCACTAACCCCCTCCTTCTGAACCTCCAACTCCCTGTAGTTTATGAGGTTGAAAAGCTAGTTTCAAGATAATTTACTGGTTAGTTGTTGCAACATTAACATCCCTGAATGGCCATACCATATATTTTTGTACCCCACATGACCAAAGCATGGTGTAAAAATAGAGCAGCATCATTTGAAATTGCAATGAAAAAAATATGATGAAAAAAATATACATGACCTTTAATAGCCTTTTATTAAAGCAGCCCATTTTGTTCAGTTTATGTCAGCAAAGATACTTCATTCCACATTCATTGACTTTCCCAACATGCAGTTGGGAATATGTGCTATTTTCATCCCAAATATCTGCAGGTAAAACTTGAATAACATCCCATTTTCTTTTCTTTTTGTTGGCAGGAAAAGGATTTAGAGATGCTGGCCACACAATATGTATCTGCATCAGCTTAAAAATGGCTCCAGAGTGCATGAAATCTCACCAACCAGTATGTGACTGTATTTCTAAATAGCTACATACCCGGGGATTCACCCTGGCAGTTGGAATTTTTTGATAACCAATGGTTACAATTATGAACTTCTTACACAAGCTCTGTAAAAGTGTAAAAGCTTCTCTACTTGGAAAAATATAAAACTTGTTGAAAAATGTTCAGTACCCAGCACATATCTTCAGGTTTAAACATCAGTGTAGTATTTAGTCCTCCATAATCCAGTATGTGGTTCTTGATGAGCCAAAGAGGGTTCATCATGCAGAATATGTTAAACTAAACATTATGAAAACTTCACTAAATGTTTGCTTAAGTTCCACAACATTTTAATATGTACAGTACTGTATGTTATCAAGGATAATAAATGTGCACACAACAGAATGGCATCAGGGTGGGTAGTGGTGGTGGACCACCTTCTTTTACAGGGGAGTAGCTGTGTGAACTGGCAAAAAGTTACACATGTAAAACATCCTGCTGTAACTATGTTAAAGTTTGTACCAACTAAACATACTGTACATTATGTACAGTAAACCTTAGTTCCAGTTTTGTTCTGCATCAATACTGTACAGAGAGTAAATGTTAAAAATTTAGGTGGCGGAGGAGGCTAGTGTAGTGGTACAGTACAATGACTAGAAATACTCTATGCACCTTTTGGTGAACAATATTTTTTTCAAAGACAGATGGGTGTGATACACTTAATCTGGCCTTGTAGGATAAAGCCTCACAAAGTTAGTTTACTCTCTCAAAAAATTTTCTCATTGTTGTGATTATAATTATTTTTCTTAGCCACCTCTCTCCTACTAAATCTGACCATACAGTATATGTTCTGTAGCTGTGTGACTGAATAGTTTCTCCAGGTCAGGAGGCTCAGTTGTTACACATTTTGGGATGTAAAGCCTCAAACGGGATCTATCTGCCGTTATTCTCTGGAAGTCTGTCAGACCCAGACAACCACTCAGTGATTGAATTATTAGCCCTTGTAGCTTTTAAGTAGAAAAGAAATGTCAGCACTTAATGGAAATTGCATTGTCTAGCCTCAGGAATACCAAGCTGAGATATGTAAGGACCTCTGTAGCTTTTCCATTTACAAAGTACTTGACTAGGGGGCAGCTGCAACTACCATCCCCAATGTTTGAGCTCTTAATGTAAATGCAAGTCATATTAAGGTTACATTTATGTCCTTCAGCTAAATTGTCACTGTATGTGATCAATAGAATGCCATATCATTCCATGTTATTGCAGTATTTCCCCATTCTACAAGTTTCTCCAAGGTACCCTTAGAATAAAACAATGGCAATGTTAGTATCGTCAGTTTGGCCTTGTAATAAACAAATTAGGTTCATGGTTCTAGTGATGCACAAAGATTCACATTTCTAATTAGGATTTTTTTTTTTTTTTTTTTGCAAATTTGGAGTAAATTTGGTAGATAAAGTCACAGCAGTTCATTTGTCTTTTGTAAAGTTTGTTTTAGTCATCTTCATATGATTATGTAGACTCCCCTTTAAAGATGTGTCTCAGAAATGGGACCAGAATAAAAGAGTCCTATGCTGTATTAAATCTACCTTTAAAGTTTAAGAAGCCATATTAAATTATAATCAAATATGTGATTTGTGTATCCATGAGAATATGAGGTGATCTAAGATTTAGCTACTCTATCAGGTATATAATGCTTCTAGTTTATCTGCCCTGCATGGTATAGACCTTTGCTTTATGTATCAGCTAGTCTTTATTAATGATTCATTATTTTGATGGTTATGTTAGTTTTTTATGTAGATCTCTCTGTCATGGCAGTGCTGTTAAGTATGGTAGTGGCTCAAGATAAGACACAATTTTATTATAATTGTAAGACATTTTGTGGATGGTTCTTCTTCATTTTCACCCCTATTTCTCATTGAATAGTTGAAAATTTTGGTAAGGTTATGTGACTGTTAACAACCTAACTGTTGAGGTACACACACTCATTGAAAATCACAATTTGACAAAATTTAGCAAAAGTTCTGTCTGCTCATCCTTTTTGTCATGTTAACACAAAGATTTAGAAAAGAGTAAATAATTTGACAAAAGAATGTAATAGGAAAGAAAAGAGGACATTTCTAGCAGGCTCTCCCTCAGTTTATTATTTTTTATGCTTTCTTCTGAAACAAAATATTGAAATAGATTTTGGAGAAAATGCATAAAAAAGGTCATTTGTTTTTTAAATGTGTTTACTTCAAAGACCCTGTGTGATATTATTTTGCATCATTATTCTGGGTGGAAAACAGAGTAAACTTTGAATCAGCCTTTTTCATAACTATGTGTTTATTGCTTTATTGGTCAAGTTTCATCGCAAGAAGATGGAGTGATCTATCGTGATCAGGTCATTATTAAAAATGACAAGGATTGGAGGAAACTTCATTTACAACAGTTTGTCTAATAGTTAATTGCCAGTAGGGATATCAGTTGTGCACATTCAAAAGTGGTTCAATATATTACACAGTAGAAACATATTCGTGGAAAACCAGAGCTGTCCACTTAATTATACTGCTGTTAAGGTGCTGTCACCGATGTGATGGGTTTCTTTCTGTACCAGGAACTATAAGAGTAATAAAAATCTTGAATTTTTGAAGGAATGAGATACGTAGAGGAGCCAGATGGAGATAATTGTACAAAGTATGCATTGCAACCATATATCCAGTTTAAAGTCCTGAGCAAGTCACTTGGATTTATTGTCTCTTTGGTCTGTCAGTAGAATGAGATATTTAGTCACTTTGCTAGTTGAGCTATATACTGCAATGCCAGTTGAAGAAGCAAACATTGCCAAGGTAACAGTTGATGTCCCGAAGTTACTATCTCAAAGTTTAACCCATGGTGGGGTAACCCCAGGGTAACTTACAGTCCCTGGGAGGGGTAAAAAATGTGTTCAAGTGTGTTTGTGTGTGTCCAATTTTGTTTTGTAAATATGTCCTAAACGGTTCAAACAATTTTCTTCAAACTTGGTGAGAAGGCTCCCTTGGAGAAACCCTTGTACCACACCACTGCAAGTAAAGGTCAAATTTTGTAAAAAACTTTCTTGACTGAAGTTCTAAGATGAATCATTGCACTGACATGAAACTTCACTCATAGGAAAGAGATTTAAAGTTCTATTAAAATATGTGGTTGCCATGGTAACCAAGGTCAACGCTCATGTGACAAAAAGTCAAATGTACATTTTTTGGTTTCAATGATAAGAGAAACCTATGCATTCTTGATGGTGTGTATATGTATGGACCCAACATTTCATACAAGGTGGGGACATTTTCTATTCAAGATGAGGTCCTCAGGTGTCCAACAATAGACAATCTATTTTTAAGGTTAGGGTTAAGGAAGCAAACACAAAGGAAAGAACAATGAGTTCCTCTCCTTGACAGGAAAAAAACCTGTATGTGTATATGTGTGTGTGTTTGTGACGCTTTGCTCGTTAACACGATATCTCAAGAAGGGAAACCCTGACAGTTCTCAAACTTGGTACATAGATGCCCCATATTGAGAGGAAGAACCCTATTGTTTTTGGCTGGGGTCAAAGGTCATCTAGGGTCACCAGGGGACAAACTACGAAAACCTTGTTAACACAATATCTCAAGTTAGGAAGCTTGGATTGATTTCATACTTAGTCTGTAGATGCGTTATGGTGAGAGGAAGAACCCTGTTGTTTTTGGCGGGGGTCAAAGGTCATCTGGGATCACCGGGGGTCAAACTTCCAAAATCTTGTTAACACGACATCTCAAGTTAGGAAGCTTGGATTGATTTCATACTTAGTATGTAGATGCATTATGGTGAGAGGGAGAACCCTATTGTTTTTGGCGGGGGTCAAAGGTCATCTGGGATCACGGGGGGTCAAACTGCGAAAACCTTGTTAACAAGATATCTCAAGTTTGGAAGCTTGGATTGATTTCATACTAATTATGTAGATGTGTTATGGTGAGAGGAAGAAGCCTGTTGTTTTTTGTGGGGTCAAAGGTCACTTGGGGTCACCGGGGGTCAGACTCTGAAAACCATGATCTTTATCTGGGGTCACCAGAGGTCAAAAAGGAAAATTCCCAAAGAGTTCCCAAGATGTTGACCTGGGGTCACGAGGGGTCAGCAAGTAAAATTTCACAAGAATTCCCAAGACCTTCATCTCTGGTCACCACAGGTCAAAAAGCAAAATTTTTCAAGAATTTACAAGACTGTCATCTGGGGCCTCCAAAGGTCAAAACGCAAAATTTCCCAAGAATTCCCAAGATCAAATATTAACACAAAATTATTTTTCCAACACCTTAAGATAGCATTTCACCAGTGACTGAAAGAAATGGGATATGACTGAAAGAAATGAGATAACATGGCATTATTTGGAATAAAACATATGTATGTCATCGAAACCTCAATGCATTTTTGCATTCTGGTTATTTCCTTGCCAAAGGCAAAAAGAGTCAATGCAGTCACGATGGCATGTGTATGTGTGTGAAGCAACCTGTATGTATGTGTGTGTGTGTGTTTGTGATGCAATTGGCTTGTAAGCATGATATCTCAAGTTAGGAATGAGGGCATTCTTTTCATACTTGGTTTAATGGATATATCATATAGAGATGAAAACCCCTGTTGTGTTTGGTGGAGGTCAGAAGTCATGTCAGGTCAACAGAGGTCAAAAACGCAAAACCTAAACAGGATATCTTAAGTAAGGAAAGGAAGGGAGCAACCTTTCCATACTTGGCATGTGGATGCATTATAGTTAGGAGATGAACCCTATTGCTTTTGGTATAGGTCAAAGGTTATTTGAGGTCACGGAAGGTAAAACTAGACAAATCTTGGGAATTGCATGTAAACGTGATGTATGTAAAAGTGATATCTCAAGACAAGAATGATGGCTACTTTCCATAGTTGATGTATGGATGTATCATATTGACAGGAAGAACCCTTTTGTTTTTGGTGGAAATCAGAGGTCATGTCAGGTCACCAGAGGTAAAGCAAAAACCTTGTAAACAGGATACTCTTTATATGTGGCACGTGGATACTTTATAGTCAAAAGATGACTCCTACTGTTTTGGTAGAGATCGAGATCACGTGAGGGTATCATTGGCCAAAAACTAAAACCCTTGTAAACACGATATCGCAACATAGGAATGGGTGGGTACTTCCATACTTGGTATATAAATTTATCATATTAAGAGGAAGAATACTATAGTTTTGGTGGAGGCGTAGGTCATATGAAGTCACCAGAGGTCAAAAGTTGAAACCTTTTTAAACAATATCCAACATAAGAGGCGTGTATACTTTCATACTTTGCTTGTATATGTGTTACAGTCAGAAGATGAACCCCATTTTTGTGGAGGTCAAAGGTTACACGAGGAGGAGAAACAGCAAAAACATTCGAAATTGCTAGTAAATGCAACAGTTTAAGATGCAAAGATCGATACCTTTTGTTTCCTTTCGGCAAGAAATCACTAAGCCTTTGGGCTTTCTGGTTTTGTTTCAAAAACTGTTACAAGTGATTCGACCGATTCTCTTTAAACTGGGTGGGAAGGTACCCCAGGGTAGAAAATTGTGCCTTGCATACCCATAGAAGTAAAGGTCAAAGAAGGAGAAATAATTTTTTTTCTATCATGTTTTAGGTTCATTGATGATGTGAGTTATTTTTTTACATTTATCACATCGAATGACGTGTGTCGGCAATTAGATATTCAACTCCATAGATTGTCCTCTTTGTTTTATTAGAGAGTTGGGGATGAAGATTAAGTGCATGTACTATCCCAGTCACCACCTACCTGGAGTCTTATTTCAACACAGCGTTTGTACACGCAATGTGTGGTGTGAGAGTACACTGTTTTCTGTCAGGAAAGCAGTGGCAGAGCTACCATGTAGTCAGGGAGACGGTCGCCCTCCCCTTTCCTGACGAATTCAGATCCCCAGTCGGCGCCCTTTTTAGTTTTTTACCGTACTTTTGCACCGTTACTGGTTACTGACATTGCTTTCAAACAACTTATAACAGTGTTATTTTTAGGCCCAGATAACAAAATACCCCAACAATGGCTATACTATATTCTTATGAGAAGGGTCATATCTTTTGTGATCTGGGAAGTAGGGTTAGCCCTAACTTGTCTACACGCTTTATACGCACTAATGTATGGTTGAGCTTTGCTTAGGTCATTGCTTCCCAACCGGGTTTGATAATAAGCTTACAAAATACACATAGTGACCTTTAATCAGTGTTTTAGCCAGCCCCTATTTGTGCGACAATGTCGCATAAACGGCGACAAATGTCGCATAAAAATTTTGACAAGCAAATTCTACGCGGGTGTAAATTTTGACAGAATCAACCTCACCAGAGTTTGGCCAGTTCTTTGCTGCCAGCAGATCATATTTGTCTGTTTTAATTGCGACAGGACTTCCTAATTCACAAGCCTTCATTTAAACCTTCGAGCCCCACTACTACTTTCATCTCGAAGTTTAGAAAGTAGACTGATTCCGTGCATAACGTCCGCGGCGCCGGCCGGGTTCCTCATTAGGGCAGAAGTCCACTCAAATATTGCACCATTTGCGATCTAGGTACCTTTCAAATTCCAAACATTTTCCAGAGGGGAGGGGGACATCCCTTCCCTTACCCCCAGGCCACAGATCAGTAAATGTCGCATTGAGAAAATGTCCTAGCTAAACCACTGCTTTTAATTCACCTTCGCAGTCCCAAGGAAGATGTTGAGGAGGGTGCAAAAATAACTGTTGCAAAAACAGTCCTGCTATATCCGGGATAATTGTCACCATGTATAATAAAAAATATTCCATGCTGATCTCAAAAATCTCCCACAAACTATTTCACAAAACATTTGAAAGAGGTTTTTGGTAAAAATAAAACTGTTGTCCTAGTGGGAATGGCTTTGAGTGCTAGACTCGTATCTAATGAACAGCTTCCTCTTTGCTTTCCTGCAAGTGACCATTTTCCAGCGTACATGGGCATGATAACCTGCTCGCTTACTCCGTAAATGCGGAGTGGTCATCTGACACTGTACGATAATGCCATAGAAGTGCTTCTTTCTGTATTTTCTTGATTCTTAAATGCCTGGAAATCACATCTAATATAGTTAACTTTCATTTTTCATGAAGAGGGTCATGCAGACCTTCCGTCTTGGCCATTTCCAACAATGTACTTAATTACTGGCTGTTGCAAAGCGGTCACTTAATGATATACATAACGATATACGACTTCATGGAAACGTATGGTTCGTTGTGATCTTATCTTGATTTCCAGATGTCAAAAACTGAAGCCTACATCTAACAGCGACTAATTTCCCAAATTTTGCCCCCTTAGGTTTCTTGCATTTGGCTCTAGCAGATTTAATCTTTATCCTCACAAAATAAGTACGTTTTTACGTAAAATTCTGAATCTGGACCTCACAAAAACATGACCATTAAGTGTATTTAAATGGTCGCCTTTATACTAGAATGTGAAAGGAAGGGATTGAAAATGGAAATATGTTTTAAATACTCGGGGCGGAGGAATGGGAAATCAGTTTTCTACCAGGAGGGAAAATCTGAAAGAAAAGGTTGAAAATCCACGACCTAGATCGTGTTGAGGCATAGAGCATCTGCCTACTTCGAAGCGCCCCTACAGGTCATTCTCGCCCCCCTCTGACCGAATTCCCTAGCTCCGTCACTGCTAGTAAGTACATAAATATGATGGACAATGAGTAGAATTCTGGAGGTATTCCTCCACGTGTATTATCGCTTTTCCCAGTAAAAGAAAAGAGAATCCGATACCTTCCTTGGATTACTCGAAATATTTCTTATCCATGACAAGTCTAAGCTGGAGCTTCACTGTACTGACCAACTTAACCCCAAAGTATAAAAGGCTGGCATAATCTTAACAGAAAGTAGGTGTTCAATTCTAAACATGGGCAGTGTAGGTCTGGGCCTAGGGGGTCCGATAATTCAAACTATTTACTGGGACCATCTGCCTTATTCAGGGTAGGGCAACCTCAAATGCCCAGGTGTCTGGGAACATGAAATTAAACTCACCCTTGAGACATGGTTGAATGTGTGGTGGTTAATCGACCCCTGTTTTCAAGTCAACCTTTAAATGGAAATCTATACTGTTCTTTATAGGTCTATGTGAGAAACTGTACAACAACTAGCTCTGTGGTCACTGCCGTAGCAGTGAAATAAGTAGTCTTACATAACTGCTGCCCATAGGAGTTTATGACGGTCGTTAAAATAAGGACTGGTTTATCTCTGAACATATAGATCGCGCTTTTTTATGTTAATCGTTGTACTGTCTTTTGTTTGTCCACCCTTTTTACTTCCCCCCTTCCCAACTGTTACTGAATGATTCTGCCTTTAATGACACCGTGAAAGAGTAATTTGGCCACCCTAACCCAAACAGATGAGCGCGTACCCTGGCGGACAGGACCCTGGCATCATATGGCGCTTTATCCCTTCTTTGCCCTTTAACTTGTTAAGTTTCTACGTTTAGGTCTGGGCAACATTAAAAAAAACGCTAACGTTTCATTTCGTAGTTTGAGGAATTACTTGTAATGTGCCCCAAGAATTTTAAATTGGATTATGCAGAACCACACTTACGTACTTAAATCTGTCGCGCTTTTAGCCTTCTTATTCCCCAATGCTTTTCGTTGTGATGGTTTAATTGGTTAAGTCCGTGAATGTGCAACCTTTAGAAGTTTTGGTCATTACTAATGCTTTTGTCATCTATATCCTGACCACTGCCATATTTAAAGAATTAATTCAAGTTAAGTGGTGATTCCAACACTCAAAGTGTCATAATGGCTTGCAAATCCCCCTAGGTACAGCAATTTCAGTGTTATATTAGCATTGAATATGGTGCTGATTGATTATTGCATTACCTAAAGTTCTAACACAATTTTTCAAATATCTCTGACCATTTTGGTTTATAATATTGTTTGTTGTGATGTGGGTGCATTCAAAGACTACTTCCATTGCGGTATTTTTGTGCCATACCTAGGTTTTTTTTTTCATGAAAATCCTACCAGCTGTTTCCCGCAACAAGCGAAGATTTGAAACTAATACCTCAAGTGTCCTCTTAAACGGACATGAAAAAGACGTGGCCGATTAACCTAGCCATTAGACAGTCATGTCGTGTTAGCATGAGTTCTCTTGAATGGTTCCAACAAAGCTTATAGATATTTTAACGGTCCCATCATAACCGAGAGGCACACCTCATTGTTTCAGCCAATTTGGTAAGAGATGTGAAGCGTTCATTTCTCGATCTTTTCAGGCCTGTAGACTCCAGGGCAGCAAAGAATGTCAATAGCCTCTTCTCCATGCAGTTCACAAAGTGGATGGCTAGAAGGGATTCAAGTTCAAGGGAGAGTAACGCTGCTTTAGCGGACTGTCGCCTTTGTGAACTCTGTATAGCTTAATATCCATAACAATTTGTTTAAAGATCGGTTTTTACTTCCAGATATTCCAGCGCTATAAATCTATAGGAGAACTATATAGGGTTATCCTTTCTCTCCGGCCAGTCACGGACATAGCTCAACAACATTTTTTATCTCTCATAGTATAGCTTGATAGCGCTCTTCTGAAGTATGAATCGCCCAAGTCTGTGGGACCCTCTAGGGAGCACCAAAGGTGTAAAAAGTTTGACTGAGTGTGGGTCTAGGGCTGGTGATGGAGCCGAGATATGCCTGACAAGGGGCTAGCTCGATCGACGTTGACGTTGGGATGGGGGCTAAACACTTCACAACAATAGTTGCGAATATGGAACATTCCTAGCCATTTACTGTCGGCTACCAAAGGACTCCCGAGATGTAATTGTAGGGCCGTAGCCTGACCAAATCTGTAGAGAGCATGCAGTTCATGATACCGTCCAGTGACGTACTTTGGATGTTTGGAACTCAAGCGCATTCTTTCTTCGTCATCCACTACCGTCCTGAGCGAGGGCCTATAGGCCTACTGAGGAGGGGTCAAATGGGAAGACGTAATATTTTTGTCAGGTCGCTTAGGTACAAATTGGTGCTGTCTTTGGCAAGCTTCCAACTGATCATTATATTTAGTGTCTTTTTTCTATTTTGGGGAAGAGGGTGTAAGCTGCCGGGTAACACACATACTTTTTGAGGAGTTTTTGTGTTCGTAAGATGGTTAAGGTGTAAAATGGTGCTATCATTCAGAAAGCTTTGAATTGGTTACATGTTTAGAAATTCTCTTTTTTGTACCATATTCTACATTCGTTTTGACTGGGTGTAATAAGGGAAAGGGGCTGTTTTAAAGGCCTTTCCTTTTTGAGAACTGGGGCTTTTATAAAATTGCTTGTTTGGACACAAAATGCTGCTTACACTGTCAAAGTTTTGAATTGACTAGGCCTACACTCTAAAAATGTCTAAAAAGTCTGTATATTTACAGAAGAGAAAATAAAAAAATACAAAAGGAAAACGTTAAAGTGCTGTCAATTTTTTGAAACTAATTGACAGCACTTTTGCCATTTTCTTTTGTTGTTCTTTATTTTTTCTTCTGTGCAGGTACGCACATTATTTACAGTGTATATTATATACTTTGGACTTTAAGGCTTACAGCCAGTGCCGACCTTCCTTTTTTGAGTGTCACAAGTATTCGAGATTTTAAAAATGAAATCGTAAGCCAAGGTTACGTAGGATAATCTCTCTTTATTCAGAAGTCGGGGTACAACACAGCTGCGGTTACGCAATGCACATTCTTAAAGCTTTGTATAGTGATCTTTCACATACCTCTGTATTGTTTAGGGAACGCTTAGTATGGAAAGGCAAGGGTATGGTCGTGGCACTCGATATAGACTAAAGACTGAGGCGGGCCCGTAGCCAGCTACACATTTTTAGGGGGCAAGTGTTGTGATTGGGGGAAATGTTGTGATTGGGGCGTAAAATATTCCACGCCATTAATTATTATGCAGTTTCAATTTTCATCTGGGGTGGCAGAAATATTTTGGGGGAGCATTGCCCCGAAAGGCCCCCCCCCCCCGTGGCTACGGGACCGGACTGAGGAAGGACGCCCATCGGACGAGCCGCCGCTTTATGCAGAGAGCTTTTATCCGGACAATAGGCTCCCTGGCCGTTAAGCCTAAATTTTATAGTCAGGCTGTTGTAGAAAAGGCCACCTGGTTTTTTGTTTTATTTCCCGGGGACGGTAGTGAGGGCTTTGCCCATTATAAAGGTTGGAGAAGTGCTTTTGTAGGGCTCCGCTCAGGATATAAGGCAGAGAGTAGCATCTAAACATTTTTAAACTTCATGCTTTAGAAACCAAGACTTCAAGAAGAAAAGTTAAATTTGACTAATATACTCGGTAAGATCACTTTCTAGAAGAAAATAAGAATAAAAGGTACTTTACATGCGCATTGGTTGTACCATGTATTTTAATGTAATTGTGGGATATTTATAAGCTTGCTGAGGCAACGCGTGAGAAAGGTTCCTGAAGATCTTGAACGTATATCCTTCAGTTGTGTTGTGTGCATCACGCATGAGGAAGGAGGTTCTTTCGTCATTGAGAGCTACCCGCATAACAGCCCGTCTGAGGAGGGGTCCTGGGACCTCTGGGGGATTTTGGAAAAAATGAAACTTTATATATATGCGATTTTCTAGGTCCTGAAGGCCTGAAACATAATCATTACAGTAGAGTTTTAAACATTTATTTCAGTATTTTTTCAAGTAGGTCATTTTTTTTTGTTAAGGGCTTGGAAATCTCAGAGGGGGGGACTTACCCCTCCCCGCAGGCTACGGCCTTAAATTGAGGATAGAATTTGCGAAAACTGCGTAAGCTATCGACCATATGTTTGTTATGCCACTGTTTACCATTTATCTGTTTACTTTTTCTCTAAAGAAACCAAAGCACGATGAGAATAACGAAGCATTACATCAACCGAAGATCGCTGAAAAGTTTTGAGGTACTCTAGGGGTCCTATCGAAGAGGTACAACCCCAGGAGAATCTATGTCTACTCGCAGTGAGCAAAATTGGAGCAACTATTTAGGGTGGCTGCCCTTTATCGGGTTCGAATGATTGTAGACTCCTAGGCTTCCCGATGAAATAGTCAAACTTCCTGTCTTAAGTCAGTCGCCTACCGACCATTACATACATTTGTCCGGGTATATAGTGTGCCCATGGCTCTTGCCGCTTTGCAGCATACATGAGATCCGGATTATGTATAGGGATTCAAGAGTTACAACTTTTTAAACTTCAGTAATTGCTCAATGTACTAGTTATACGCAGTGGGGCTGACCGAGTGTAATTTGAGGCCATTCACCCAAGTTATTTGGCCACACTGAGCAGTGATCGGGTTTTATCTCCTTGGAAGGACGGGAAACACGTTTATTTGGCCATGCGGGGAGTCACCCTCTGGACTATTTCTCACTTCGTAGAATAAAATCAGACTTTCACTGTTACAGCAGGGAGTTGCAACAGAACTCCCTGGTTACAGTACACACTATGACTACCTAAAATTATTTGCTGGGAGGTTGCGCTTCTTAAGTCATCTGGAACGCACTTATAAAAGAAAGTGGTGCAACAGAAATCTACATGCGTGAAGTTTTGGGTTCTTGTTTGTAGGTCTACCCTCCTTGAGATATAAAACAGATACTGCATTGAAAACCTTCGACAAAATATTATAGGTACTGTCCCCTTGCCAAATATTTAGACCACTGGTGTATATTTTCACGAAAAATAACCTTTTTTAACATCAACTTGATGCAACATTTACTTGCACCTATAAATATCAGCAGGATACTACGTATGTTAAAATACACGTATGTATGCTAAGTGGGTACGTACATGTATCTTTTTTGTCGTATATTTAAGGTATCTGTCAGTTCGTGATGTGGAAAAAGTTGCCATGATTTCAGTAAAAGTTGCTCGCGAAGCGAGCCGATTTATCTCAACGAATGACCATCTAAAACCAAGGCACACCCTACAGGTTTACAGGATCATATTGATAAGAAATTTCTAATCAAATACAGAGTGATGTTTTACCTTCGTATTCATTGGCATAAATGGGATTACGAAGGAGGGGCACCCACACACACACATACACACATAAACACACACACTTTTCCAGACCTTAAAAAGGTAATAAAATAACAAATGGAAAGAAAAAATTTAATATCTAATGTCATAAAAAATTCTAGACAGATTTTTGGCGCTCTTCGCTCGCATCTACCACGAAAACTAACACGGTTTTTTGTATGATACCTTCATCATAATTTCTTTCAAATCATGGGCTTCGTGACCTTCGGCAAAAATGAAACATAAAAGAAAGGATAGACAGCTGAGGAAAAATAGGAAAACTATTTTTATGTAATAGATAATTTTGCATTGAAAATGTAAAGAAAAGCAAAAACTTCCATGAAATGTCTTAGCTAAAGTTGTTTCCTTCGTCACGTTTTGCTTGAAACCGCTTGAAGTATTTGCTTCTTGCAATCATTACTTCCTGTAGAACATCTTGCATGTTCCATAGCCTCTTACACTCTTCAATTATCACTGCAACCACACACAAGCCAAGCCTACTTCATCATAAAACTAACCTGTTATTCCGATAAGGCTGTTATAAAACGGTTTAAAATGTGGGTTTTTCCCAACCTAATGCAATTCAAAGTCTAAAAGACCTGGAGCAGACAATTAAAGGACGCAAGACACATGTATCCTGTCACTTTACACTCCTCCGAGTTAACAAAGAAGTAGCTCCTATTTCGGCGCAATTTCCATAGTTACATCTTCGTAAATTATCTAATTTGATTAAAGTAAGTGCCCTTTTCCGTTATTTCAAGTTTCACAATGAACCACAAATTAAACTACCCTTCCAGGAAATATCTCCAGCATCAGCTGCTGTCGTCTTTGGATGAATCATGTGTTAGTTATTTAGTTAGATAAGGTTTTACGGCTCAGTTTCTAACCAAATGGTTTACGTCCGGCCGGCCACGGCCCTTTTTACAGTTGTGGCTCATTGGTTTGTTTTCACTTCTCCATTGCTTATGCTGAGCACCAAGCACAATGGCAGTAGGTTCCATTTTTAAAGTCTTTGGTATGACCCGGCCAGGACTCGAACCCCCGACCTTCCGGCTGGAAGGATGAATCATGTGACAACTATTTGTCTTTACTCAACAACATTTGGTGTGTCTTGTTCTTTATATTCTTACTTGCAAACTTTTTTTCGGTGACTGTGTTTCCACCCATTGTTGCTGTGTAACTAGTTCGGGTATAGGCCTACGTGTCTGAGGGTGGGGAGGGAGGGACCTCAACTCACCATTCTGGCAGTAAAATTATGCTCTTTGCGAGAAAATAAAAGTTTTTCGGTTAAACTTACGCTAGCAAACTCACTATTATTTCGGGAAAAACCGGTCAACCCCCCTCCTCCCCTACTCCCCCATCCACCATTCTCATTCTTTTCTGGTTGAAACTAAATCATCATTGGCAAAGTTCTTTAAAAATGTAGCCCTGGGATCAAAATTATCGATTCAGTATCCGTCCATATTCATATGATGTGGTCATCCCCTCATCGTTATACGTGATGTAATTTCCACCCATTGATTACAGTAGCTAGACCTATTGTTTCATTCATATTTCATTCTTGTTAAGTACTGTATGCATCATATGGAGGTCGTGACTCTCCTTGACAATAGCGTGCAGCTGGGACGAAGGGCTGTCTCTCTCAGGGGGTAATTTTGGGGCGGAAGTTTGTTCTACTTCAGCGGAATAAGAGTAAACTATGTGTTCCTAATTCTTTTCGCGTCTTCCCCTTTATTGGCTACAAACTGCAGAATTGCAACGGTCAGTACAAACTCTAGTTTCCATTGACTGTTTTTGCTTTTGTCCAATGAATACTTCTGTACTAAAGTTTTTTATTTTACTTTTATCTTACCAACTTTGCTCTTTATCTGTCCTATTTTCGTCCATTGCCTGCTACAGAAAGAGGGAAATTATTTCCATACATCTCACCTTTCACATATTTCAGCTTTTCTTGTGAAACCATAGTAGCACTATAAAGACTTAAAATAGTTCAATATCCTCCTATAGGCCAATACAATGACTTATGCTATTTCCTGATTAGGTCGTACAGTCTACTTGCAGTGTAGAGCTGAACATCGATTCTTAGTATACCCAGGGAGTTGCTATGCCAATTTCGCCAAAGTTTCATTCATTATTTGGTATTGCATGACAATTTCTCTGCAGAGTTAGTTCCGAATCGGTCCAGAAGAGGGAAAAACTTGTGTTTTAATAACACGGTTGAATGTTGATTCCCAGAGGATGTCTTCTGTGAAATAGGAGTCTAGGTGGCCGTATAGGGTACATGAAGATTCTCTTAGGATTTATCACTCTTAACTGTTTCAGGAAGTATCATATTATTGAGGCAATTAATTTAGCTGTGAAGATTTCTTGTCTGTATTGTAAATGAAAGGAGAGCAGTAATGCTGCTGGAACTTTACTAAGCTGATATTTCACAACACAGCTTATTGAGGAGAACAGACAAAGGAAAGCGGCAACTCCCTGATAAAAGGGTGGCACAGAAAGTACTTCTACGGTCCAAGCAGTCATATTGTGAGCGTGCGAAGCGAACCAAAAAAAATTGCACATGAGAGATAACTTAGTTATGCAGTCTATCCTTGTTCATGAGGACGTTTCTACTTCAAACGGGTAGTTTACAGTCCTGGTCAAAATTACTTGGGACAATTCCCCGCTCATTTATCATACGAATGGTGAAATTTTCCTAGCGATTTGTCCAAAGAAACTGCAAATGGATGGGGTGAGGAGGGGAGTGTTAGATTTTCAAAATTATTTTTCACAAATTTATGAAATTGATGTTTTTATAAACAAGTTAATGCAGAAAGTACGAAAATTATTCAAGTTGCTTAATTCTTTATGAGTGTTAACCACGAAAACTACTTAATTTTATTGAGTGTGTAATCACTTCCTGTTTTTTACAGTATAGAACATAAAATAATTTTGCCCATAGGCTATACTTATTGTATAACAAATGCACTCACATTCAAGTGGCTGTACACCTATCTTGCTAGTTAGTTGCCCCAACATTATCATCATTCAATTTATTTTGAAAAACTAAAAAAAGCCTTATGAAATATCTTCATAAAACAACAAAAAAGTCTACGATCCCTTTTTTCTTATTTTAAAGTGTAAACTTAACCATTTAATAGATTTCTTGTTTGCTATTGCCAAACTTTTTCAAAAATTCAACACGAAACCTTATTCTGTACCTTCTTTCAGACACTTAGCCAATCTTGGACATGCTAGTACAATTCCCTGTTTGCCTCTTCAGTGTTCTTTTTTAAGGTGCCAATGAAAGCTGCGAGCTGAAGAAACTAGAGACGCCCTTAGTTTTCTCAACATTGAGTAAAGGGTGGAGAGTAAAGGGCGGAGAGGAAGATATGCAGAAATATCCTACAGGTTCCAAAGTGTCACAATAATTTTTAACAGGATTTTAGCTCTATATTTTGTGGATAAGCACCAGGTTAGGAAGCATCCTGAACAGGTTTAGTGTTAGAGCAGGTTGTCGAGAAAGAGAAGAAATTTAAAGGGAAAATGCAGTCCCCCCAATTTGAAGCAGCGTACCCTGGTACAATAGTTCAGGAATGGCTCCTATCAACCATGTGACAATATTTTTGTTACTTATTTCCTAAATTTATGCAGAACAACTCATTGGTTTACCCTCAATATTCAATGATTTGACACAGGAACATTATGAAAATATATGTGAGAGAAATAAGAGGAGATTTGTAAGATTTAGCAAATTTTTGAAAATAAACTTGGGAGACTGCCTTCTCCCTTTAAAGGAAGTGGAAATTTCGCCATGCTCCCTCCGTAGTAGAGCCACCGCTATTCACCAGCTTTCCTACACTCTAAACTTTGGTCAAATTGACCAATGACTGGGTCAACTATGCACCGAACCAAAATTGGTCAAATAGGTTGACTAAACTATGGTCAAATTTGACCACTCTGTGGTAAAATCTGACCAATAACTGGTCAAATTTGACCATAGTTTAGTCAATCTATTTGACCAATTTTGGTTTGGTGCATAGTTAACCCAGTCATTGGTCAATTTGACCAAAGTGTTTTTAGAGTGTATCCTCTTTCAGTATAAGGCAAGTACCTATCATAAGAGGTAAATGGTCTGAGATCTCTGTAAGACTATTTAATATAGCGTTGATTATACCTGATATATAACCACTTTCAAATACAGCTGACGCTTTTTAGAGATTATTAGCCAAGTATCTCCATCAATTTGGTCGGTAGTCCATTTTCTTCAATTCTAAAATTCCCTCTTTATTCCTTTCATCTCCTCTCCTTTCCCTTATCTTTACCATTGAACCATTTTATTCTTTCTGCCAAAAGCAGAAGGGGTCCGCACCTTTTGCAATCCTCTAATTTGGATCTATGCCTCAGAGCTTAAATGTTATTAGCAGTCGACCCAAATTATTTTGAAACATCAACATAATCTTTCAAATCTTCTCTTATTTCACTTTCAAGTATAATTAATAGTCTACAAGTCTACAGATATAAACATTACATTTGTAAGGTAAAACAAGGAAGTTCTGCGTAAATTTGGCAATTTTGGCAACAAACATTTTGTCACATTATTAAAATAGTCATTCTTAAAATAGCATACCCGGGTACACTAATTTAAATTGGGTTAACTGCATTTTCCCTAGGTAGGATGAAGTAAGCAATTTCACTTCTAATTTTGAAGAATCGCGATTCTTCTTCAGTTCATGCAAACCAATTTGTCTTGGTATTGGGAGCATTCAACAAGCTTGGAATAACCTCAGCTGAGAGGTGTATAGACGCTGAAAAAAAACATCTACAGTACTTACTGTAGTCACACAATCTCCAAGGATTGCAAAGTCCCCGGAGTCCATCTTAGGGAAACTAAACACTTGTTTGGACGGAAAATTTTAACTCTCCAATCCAGAAGTTTGCCGTCTTTTATAAAGAGGGAATCTAATCAGCGGAAAAACCGAAATTACTTCCACTGATAAGTTTAAGATGCGTTGTCGTGAATTTTCCCTGTTGATTAAAACTGAATCTGATCGAAGAAGTTGCAGTGTAAGAGAAAGGTATTTACATAAAATAAAGACTCAAAACAATGAATTGTTGAGATATTATGAGAACTAAAACCTCAGAGTGACTTAAACGATGGGGTTTAATTTGCACCAGTGGTTTTGATTTCATCTCTTGCAAAGGTGTCATAATAAATTCAATCTTGTGATTGAACTTTTGAGATTACCGTAGCAGTCGCCTTTTCACACGAGCGATATCTACACCACATATTATATGTGAGAGTTTACGGTGTTCTCTTCATATTATTGAAAATACTGCTCTGCGTCAATGTTAAACCACTATTGGATGCAGGAATGTGTAGTTTCCCTACAAAAAATTGCTTGCCATTCATTTTAATCACCAAGGATGTTTTCAGAATGTAGATCAATGATCTCGGATGAGGGTTGCCATGGCAACCTACTCAAGAATAAGGAATAAAACAAACCTTGTATGTCAAAGGATCTAATTAGTAAAATAGGAAAACAAGGATTAAGATTGGAAAAGATAGCATTTTTTGCAATTGGCAATATTGAAATGTGCTTCAATATGTCAACCGGCCTGTGGGCCTTCTTTACGTTAACTATATATA
>WURT03638710.1:0-20109 GCA_009936505.3 Holothuria glaberrima | reverse complement strand
GGGTGGTTCATGTTTGTTACAATATACAGTATCATATATGGCAAGGAATCTCTAAGCCTTTTGGCTTTCTGGTTTTTGTAAGCCATGAAACTCTTACAAAGAAAAGATGGAGAGCAAACATTTACCAAAAAATTTAAAACAGATTTATCCAGAAGGGACTTTACCAGGATGTGACTGTGCATTGCTACGAATCTTTTGCATCTGTGAAGGGTTGTTCATCATCTTGGCCAAAATTTTTGGGTAGGAGCAGTACACCTCAGGAGATGGCATTTGGCATTTAACTAGTTTCTGCTTTTGTTTTCTTTTTTTTTTTTTTGTGTTATAATCGTAGAAAGGATGTGTAAGGATGAGTTTGTCGTGGTATTTTTCATTTAATCTTTGGTTAAATCTCAGATGAGCCATAACCTCATATTGATCAACCATATGCAGAAGATAGGCAGACACACAGACAGACGGAAATATAATGGACAGACCAACTAACAGACAGACAGGGATGAGTGGGCAGGCAGGTGGGCAAACAGGGAAAAATTTATATTGCTTTACAATCAGTTGAGGTTCATAATAACCACATAGGATAATCCAGTTTCAGTCTTTTAAGTTTAATCATAGTCTAACTTTGTTCGTCTGTGCTGCATTGTTACCAAATATAATGCATTTGGCACATTATTCTCTACCTTCCTCAGTGACATTGAAAGCTTTAAGGTGAGGAGTTCATTTGAAGTTCAATTGAAAATATTACATTGTCTTCTGAACAGTATGGCACAGCCATTTGTTCTTTTTTTCAAAGGAACTTATCAAATTTCAGGGTCATTTTGCCTTCCACAGATCTCCCATCGCTGAAGTATAGGTGTTATTTGTAAGCTATAAGCGTGATATTGGTTGACTAAATTTTTTCCTCTAAAGTATGCTCAGGTAGTGGCCCAGTGCTTGCTTGGTACACTTTAAGTACTATATTGTAGTGAAAATTTGGTTAAAATTCTTTCAAAGGTTTTCTGAATTTAATGGCTTATAGAGAAATCATTTTGAGAATGGGAACTGTTCAGCAAAGGACAGACCTGAAAATTTTTAAGCCAAAGGACAGACTTGAAAATTTTTAAGCCCATATTGCAGTTTACTGAGTTTAGTATGTAGTTCATTAATATATAAAACCTCTCTATGGGCCTCACCTGGTTACACTGCCGCTAAAGGTTGGCTTTAATGAACTGAAATGTCACTAATGCTCTAGAACTAATGAATAAATTAGTGTCAGATGTTTTGGTGTTATAGTGTATATTAGAGGTGCACTTAAGCTGTTGCAGTATCACATGTACATGTATGTATAAGACATACTGTAGGGCAGGCATCATTCATCCTAACATATGATGCACTATGAGGGCTTTGCTAGTATCACACTGCTTGGCTAATTGCGTGAAGTAGGAAGATGGGAATTCTAATTGCAGTTATCAGACCATGAGATATATTACCTGGTATGTTGTACATATATGTGCAGCAATGAAATATACATGTAAAAATAAAGTGATGGAGGAGTTAAAATGAAAGGACAATAATGCTTCATTTTGAATCAGTTAAAACAGCTAGGCCATTTATACCAAACTGTTTGTGCTGCAAACAAGGTCTACTAGTTTTGTCAGTTCTGTGGAAGATTCTTATCATACTGTTTGTTGTGAATTCTCACAAGTGTCTGACTTATTACTAGTTTATTAGTCTGCTGGATACTTATGCCCACTCCCACCATATATTGGATTACCACAGCTGTAACAGTATGACAGTAATTTTCAGTTACTTCTTCAGTCACACATTTTGACCTTTGTACTTGAGCTGTTCTTTCCTCTTTGCTATGCATACAAACTAAGCACCTGCAGTAAAGTTTACCACCTGCTGGGAATATTTTGAGCATTTGACCTTCAAAAATGGAGGAACCAACAGTTCTAAGTATCATGGAGATACTTCTCTACTTGAAACCTAAATCCTGTTTTACTTGTAGATAGATGTAGGGTACAACTGATTGCATTGCCATAACTCTTGAGATGAGTCAATAATTTATCCTAAAGGTCTTTTAGCCCTTTTTCTCCTTTCATGGGAACCATTTGTAGTCCTGGAAATAAAGTTTATTTTGAAATTTTCTGCAAAGGTCTTATCAAAGTAGTAAATAATGTTAATACTATTTATTCCTCTCATAATGGTGTAGTTCATATAATGCAACACATGACTTCCTCACCAGTCTCCCAAATTACACAGGTATGTCCTGCACTGTGCCTGTCAGGTGACGGGAACTATGTAACCATGTTCTTTATAGGACAGGGCTTTAAGAACATGTGCCCTTGGGTTATGATAGTTTGCACACTTCTGAAAGATTGGACTCTTTTTAAGTTGTGAATGTCATCATTTTGTACACCTTGTTACACAGAAAAAGTTTTCATTATAGGTAATTAAAATTATATCTCATGTGTGAGAACTGTTGAGGTTTGCTTCATTCATGCTGAAAAATGGCTTTTTCTTTTGTTTAACTGTTTTGTGATTATTGCTTCTACAAAATATCCCGTTTCACATTTGAGTTTTAGTATTTTTCAAGTTAATGACAGAAAAATCTCAAAGGGAAAAAAAAAAGAAGAAATTGTAATTTTCTAAGTAGGAATATGTCATTTACATGTACTTTCCCTTCTTCTTTTATTTGCTCTTCCACCCACTCAACCAGAAAATGTTTGAGGTTGGTTGCAGTCTGTTTTTATTTGCATGGTTTATAATAAGTGTCTCTTTCCATTTAAGTTGTATGATATCCTCCGTCTTATTTTTTAAATGCATGGAAAGAAATGCTTTTGTGTAAAGTGTAACTTTTTTTTTTTTGATTGCATTTATTATATACAGTTTGTGATCAAACAGCCTGCAGTATTATGTAATGACATAGTTGAGTACTAGACAAAGAGATTTAAGGATGCAAAAATGTTTTAAAAGTTAGAAAGTCCCTAATGTAGGATATAACCTATTAATTAAATTGTATGCTGCATGTTACTGTATGGAAGAAGTTTGTGTTTTTTTCATGTTTTGTTGCATAGCATTTTTTGTTTTCCTTTAAAATAGTATTTCTTTTAATTCTTTGTATTTAGTGAAACTTAAGTGTACAAAATAATTCAATTAACCTGTAAGTTTTTACCATTTTACCTGAAAGATTGCATCTTGTTTGAAAGAAGTAGTTTTCATATCCTTAATGAGACAGTAGCATATCCTGTATGTTGTATGGTAGTCATCTAGAACCTCTTATGGTAGTCTTCAAATTATCACAGCCAGTGCATGTTGTAACAGTCTTTCATAAAAAAAACTTGCTATACAAAGCTGAGTTTGTGTTAGAACAGATTTGAACTAAATATGAAAGAAAGTTTTGTCAAACAGTGTCTGGTAGAGTTTTTCAACGTTATTCAACAAAGCTTTAACTGATTCTCCAAACTAGAAAGTTATGAATGGTACAGTAGCTCCCTGTTTAAACATAGCACACATTTGCTCAATATCATCTGTACACTGTACATAAATTGAACTCTTACAAAAGTCATTAATAGTAAAATAAAACTTGGGAAATAAATTGCAGAAGAAGTAGAGTTTCTACTGCTGTACATATGGCGTTTATAATGCTAAATTAATGGGCAGTTTGAAATGATGTGCGATTTAAATCCTGTAAACCTTACTTCATGCTTCACAGATACTGAATATTCATTGAAGAAGCAGTGAATCAGTGTCCTTAACCTTAAGCAGCTTTAATGTATATTGAGGGATTGAGTATTTGTGCATTTTGCATCAAAGATGACCAAACATCTCAAGGTAGTTTTGTGTCCATCAGCAGCATCTGTAGCTTCTTTCTGAAACTTGAAAGGTTTAGAATTGAAACTGGGTAAATGCAGGTATAGTACTCTGCTAATTTTGTTTGTGTAACAATTTTGGAACAACAGGAACATAACATTTCTGCTGTAGGTGACCCTGGCCATCGCTTAGGGCAGGCTTTTAATTAGTATCGGAGTGCCAGTGAGTGTATCTTAAGGAAGCTTGACCCTACCATGAATATTGAATCTAGACTCTATACAGGTACTTTACCGACAAAAGTATATTGAAACAGTAGCTAATTGTAATCAGAAATTGAAAATAGGGAAACATTCTGTTGTAATAGATAAACTTTTGTATTTATCAAGGAAGAAATGGAATCTATTTCACTCCTTTGTTTTGGTTTTAAATTAAACATTGGACATCCCATGATACAGTTTAAAATTGGATAGAACTATTTAGTTAATTTACTGACACAGAAGATCAAAACTGGATAGAGTACTGTTTAGTGAATTCAGATACAGAGGATTTTGTTGTGTTTATCTTGAATGTGGAAGTTTCCAGCTTAAGGAATTAATGTTTCTTGTATCATTTTGTCATCAATAATAAAATGGTACTGTTATGGTACATACTTTTATACATGGCCCAGCCATAGTCCTGTTGGGCTGAACAAACCTTCATCACAAGCTTTTCATTGTTAAATGTTTTCAACCTACCCCCTCTCCTCCCCTACTCTTTATAAATTTATTTCCATCTCTGGCAAATCTCTATTATATATCCCTTCCCCATAGGCCCTTCTCCCATGATGGCAATCAGTTCTCCTGTCACTTGAAAATTCATGTGGATATGCTTGTGCTGTACAACCTGTTAACTGAGTGTCTTATGCTGAGCTCTTAGCAAGAATTAAACAGGTTCCATATCTTAAGTCTTAAGTGTGATCTGAGTTTAAAGAGTAGGTCCCACTTATGGCAGGAAGGAGGTTGCTCAACCACTAGACTGCATACTGTTGGTGATATGTAATCATAAAATTGTGACAATGGGCAACAACACCACTTATTGACAGACTTGACAAATCATTCATTTTACAAATGTCCTGCTTCATCAGACAATGTCACCAAATTTAGTACCCTAGAAAGGTAGGATCACTTTTGCCAGAACAGTGTTGAGCATATACTATATACCAAACTATGACACACACAACTGCTACATGTAGACTGTCAAATATTTTATGTGATGTGGCTGTTTGGAATGTGTGTGAATTGCACAGTATCTTATCAGTTGGTTGAATGGAGCCTTGAAATATTCAGAGTTACTGTCAACTTGTTATTCTGAATGGTACTACTGAGCATACTTCTTGCAGTAGCCCTTTATGTTAGTTGAATAACTAGTAACAACTGACCTCCCCTTCCTCACCCTCTTTCAAATTTCAGTGACACCCAAAATCCCAGTTATGATACCTGTACCTGCAAAAATCTGTACAGTGTGTATAAAAGAAGCCTTTAAAAATGTCACTCTGTTAAACTTTTCCTGTATTGACTAAAATTGTGGGAAGTAAAATTAACTGTGGTTCAAGGTTGACAGAAAAATGCAGGTTGGGAGGAAAAATCACTCCAGCACAGCTTTCAATGTGGCATGCAGTTAGGGAATTTGTAAAATTAAATCATATTTCTCAAAGAATACACAGATGAGGGTAATAAAATCATTTAGAAATGATAAAATTGTAAGGTAGACTATATGTGGTGGACAAAATGTTACCAGTTCCTACCAAAATGAGTCATAGACTGTGAGGAAGCAGTGTAACAAATAGTCAAACTAGGAAAAATAATTAGAAAGAAAGAAAACATGGTTTTGCGTCAGATTTGATTAAAAAATCATGAAATGTTAATACTGGGACAGACTTTTAGTGAAACAACAAACTTCTTATAAATTAAACAATGGAATTTTCTTCAGTGCATGGGAAGTATACTTGTAGTAAACCTGTGTAGAATGCTTCTATACCCTTTGATTTGATTAAATATAGACAATTGACAGTATTTGACACATCCCACAGCTCCCTGAAATTTCACTCCCTCTCCTCAAAAATAATGAAGGGCAAGACTGGATGTATATGCATTGAGTATTACAAAGGATCAAATTGTTTTTTAAGTGACTTGTGGATTGATATTGTTTTATTGGGTATCTGTAAAACATAAATCATCGTATAAACTGTGTGTAATATGTATGTAAGCTTTACTGTCTCTGTCCCTGGTTTGAACACCACCAATCTTGAGGTGCATTGAAATTGTAGAATCTGTGATCAGTGTTTAAATGTTAAGATCAGCAATTTGTTACACATAGAGGTACATGCAAGTGCAATGTGTGTACAATATCAGTTGCAACTAGATATTACAGCAGACACAATTAGTCCAGCACATTGATGGAGCGTATGCTGTGTAATTTGAAAACTCTACAAACATAAAGTTTGTATACACAACTTCTTAAGCATTTCTTGAAAACATTGGCCCTAGGTCTCATTACAGTACTTCCTCAATGCAAAGTATAGCTAAACAGATCACTGATTCACTCTCCAGCAAGAAAGATTTAATATCTCCAAAAGTTCATTAAGAGATCTCTGGACACAGGCCTGATGATTAAACTGCTTTGCATTGTGCACAGAGTGAAAGATCATCTTGTTCTTTCATTGACCTTTGATTTAGCTGTATTGATTGCAATGGAAAGAAGCCTTCTAGCTTAGTTGCTAGTCTTCACAAAAACCAATTTTGTCATGCGCTTTTTAATTACAGCCAATGGTTGGTATATTTTCTTTACAATGTGTGCATGATGCTTAGGAAATAGATCATAGCAATGAGGGTGAAAAAAGTCATTGCGTGTAGTTAAAAGTTCATTATTATGTGGGTGAATTGGACAAAAGTGGATGGACTAGTACTGAACATTAAAGTACTCAGCAAATCAATATCTAAGTGACAACATCACATTACAAGTGCATGAGGTGAAATAGACCAGTACTTTCCCATGAGAAACATCTCGTTCAGTTTTACCCTAGTACACAGTAGGGTTTAAGTGGAATTCAGTTGAATTGCATCTTTGCCAGATCATATTTGTAGGTAACTTTGTATTTTCAAGGGAAACAAATGTAACACACACTGAAGGGATACGCTGTAAGATTTTGTATTATATACATTTTATTTGGTACACTATACACTTACAAGGGTGGAATAAATTGACCTCACATTAGTCACGATGGTAGCTGAGTATCAGCCTAATTTTAAGTGCATGTGCTGTCAGCAAGTGTCTAAGTGCAAGTGTCCAGGCTTGCTCACTGTTACCCAAATTGTGTCTAGATTACAGGGTATTTTATATGATTGGGCTGTGATTAGCCAAAAGTTGCCATTCTCGAAAGGTGACCTCACAAGGGGGTCAAGAACCAAAGGAACTTAGTGATATGTGCAGACCAGATATCTTGAAATCATTTAAATAGGCTGGTATTGCACCATCAAGTTGCACTTTATAATCAAAATGGCAGCCAATTAAGTTGACAAGCCTATATAAACATATGCTTCATTACACTACATATAGTTATGCAAAACAGGAGTAATTACATTTCAAAGGATTCTAGGCTTTAATTTTTGCAGCCTTTGGAGGACACACTCAAATGAAACATTCGCTCAATAAAAACAATAACATGAAAGCTTGGAATCTCCTTTTATAGACATTTTTGTCGAAATACTTTGGGTGAAAAATTATGGAAAATTTAACTTTCTTTCCCAAGACGCATTTTTTTAAAGGTAAGGACATTCTACAATTAATTATTCAGTTTCAAAGAAAACTTTAGCTCCAAGTTTGCATGATGTCACAAGTTTTAGAAGGTATGTCACTTTAATTATGGGACACCAAGAAGTGGACTGTAGTACATGATCAAATTACAGTTAACCTGTGTTGCTAGAACAATACATTCCAATATTTACAATATGTTTAGCATTGTACTGTTTCCTAAGATGAGAAAACTCAAGTGGTCTGAAGCATCAAACATGTTAAAAGCAATGCTGAAAATGTAGTAATTGTCTAGCTTCATATGCACTGGTTAAAGCCTACCAGCTTATTTCATGTAAAGGATTTTCAAAAGGTTACTCCTGTTAGATTGCGTATAGTGTAGAGTAAGAAATACACGGCAAGTTACACAGTGCTGTAGTTTGCAGTCTATGCTTATTATACAGTATGCAGTACCCTACACAGTTGGTCCTTTCAGGGCGTAGCTATTTGCTGTGCTTTTACAAGCACAACAAGTTTGTGGCTTCGTGTAGTAAGATTTTCTGAGCCTGTAGGCAGAACTGGATGTCTGCAAAATGGCGACCTTATCAACTGTGATTGAAGACATACTGTTAGAAAAACAGTATGAAATTGAGGTAGAAATAGTTGTGAATATTTCTGTAGTTAGTAATTTTTTCGAAGGTGAAGTAATGATTGCTTTGTGTAATTGCAGTATTTTGTAAAGTGCAGTATACTGTGCATCATACATACAGTGGTAGTTAGTAATGTTTCATGTTTTCTACAGTGTGTTTCTGACTTTGCAGTTATTTGGCTGATATTAGTTCATGATCACTTTTGCTTAGGTATGTAGAAAAGGTAGTGCAATACTTTCATGGTTCTGTTTGAGGTACTTTTGCATTGCTTCTGTAAGATACTGCTTTCAGTGTAAGAATCAATTTCCATAGACCATTGGATTAAACCAGGTGCTAAACACTTAATGATCATGCTGCTAAAATGTTGTTTATGTAACTTGCAAGACAATGTTCCATTGTTTGTTGATGTTTCCTAAAATAAAGAACTCGTGTAAATGTGATAAATTGTGTAAAGTGAAGTGTAAAACTCCCGAAAGCTTACATGTTGAAAGTCCATCCTGGACTAGTTACTGTGTTTTTTATATTTTTTGGGGGGGCTGGAGAGTACAAACTAGAATTAATAATAGACATTGTTTCACTTTTCTTACACATGTACATGTATATGTAGGAGAAGGCAGTACTTTGAAATTTAACTTATACCATAGGATAAAAAACTTACATATATAGCTTCCTGAATGACGGGGAAAAGAAGAGACTTCATGCAAATTTGTGGAATTGCAGAGTTTAACAGACACACACTTGCACTACTCACAAACATAACTACTAAATCGTGGGACAGTACGGCAGGGCTAGTTGCCCTCATCTTTCAGTTTTCATTTTCCTGAGTTATGTCTTCATCTTGTATGTAATCACACACATAGCTCACATTTTAGGCAATAAATCTGCCATTTAGATGTCCTTAAGAGCTTTGCAATTTGACATCAAACATAAACTTGTTGGAACTCTCCGAAGAGTGAAAATGATTTATGTCCACAGCCCTTAGTGCCTACCCTATTATTTTACTGTGAAGTTGCCATAGGGAAGGAATTGTTATTGTTCGTGGCAATTAATGGGGGTCAGCTTGTCACTCACTGTATTAATTGCTTGCAACTGTGGCTTCACCAACAAGATGGACTCTTCTAAATCCAGAATTGCATTTACTGATATCAGCTGGTTAACGCTATTGTTACAAACCAACATCCTTAGAGAGGCCACCCATTTGTTCAGTGAACATCAGTGTTTGCAGTGAATTGATTGCTCTTAGTTACACAAGTAGCTCAAAACTTTCATGAACTCAAAGATTACCTTTTTTTTTTTTTTTTTTTTTTTTCACTAAATTGATGTATATTGTAGTATAATGAGAGGTAGTAAGTTGGGATGAAGAATGCAGTTCAGGTTGCAAATTTGATAGTCACTGTAGCATCACCTCAAGTAGATCTGATCTAAAAGCTCGAATGTAATGTCAGGTTGTTGAATCCATCATGTCAAGCAAGAGAGCCAAGTAAATGTTCAGTGTCCGTATGGATTTGTGCATCATTTCTCCTTTAACAATTTACACATGGCACTAACACTACTTCAGTCTCACAATTTTCATGGTCTCGGTACTAATTCCATGGGTATAGCACACAAGAATGTAGTCAATTGTATGTTGGATTACTTCTGGAAGTGGTTATTTTGGTGTTCAAAACTTGTCACTAAATATTGGCATAGTAGTAATTAAGGTTTGATATTAAGCAAGGTCTCATCTCAAGTAGATGATCTTTTGTCGAAGTCGTAAATACTTTCCATGCAGTTTATTGAGTTAAAACACAGAGAGGCCAGGGTAATGTGTAGTGAACCTCTTAATTAGTGAGTCTCACTTATTTTTATCCCAACCGGCTGCTAAAGATATGACACTTCTGATGGACTTGGTGCTCATCTCTGTGTCTTATTCTTGTAGTACAGAAGGATTTAGAGAATATTTTGTGATTGTAGGTGGTAATTTTGATTGAATGATTGATTGATCCATCTAATAATCTGTCAATCAATTAATTGGCTGATTGATTTTTTGAAGCTCTTCATTTGCACTTGGAAACTTCTCAAGTGTCTCAGTTAAATTTCATATGCCTGCTGGAAAATTGTAATGTAAATTATCATTATTGAATCACTATCAATACCTAGGCATAAGTGATAGCATGGTATCTGTTCTAAAAGTCTTCTGCTATCAAACATGAATTTTACCTGTCCAATGCATAATGCTTTTGTATGGTTCATTTTCAGTGTTGTAGCCCTTATTTTTCAACTGTAAAATTATTCTCTATTTGTATAAAGAATTGATTTGGCTCTAAAAATTTTGATTGTTTAGATGCCCAATGAATAATTTGAGATAAAAGATATGCGTGGAATCTAGAATTGAGTAGATAAATTCCTTTACAGCAAGTGATATTCAGCTATAGTTGAATACATGAGTTGTAATAATTTAATTCATGGTGATATTTCCTGTTAAATTGTCAGTAAAATGTTTGATCAATCAATGTATTTAAATTCATTAAATTAATTCATTTTAAATTAATTAGGCTGTACATTTATTGGGACAAAGAAGACAGTGTGTGTTACATTTCATCACACATATGCTGATACTTCTGCTTAACAAAAATCATGCTTTATTGGGTCTGAAACAAAAACTCTCATCAGCTTATTCAAAGATCGGTCATATGTGAAAGTGAGTCTGCTGAGCAATGCTGAATAAACCTACCATCCTCATCTCATTAACTGCATTTATCGGTAGGATTCTGGCACAGACTGCAGTTCTCCTGCAAATAGCTGCCTACAGTAGTGCAGATGTTGGAAACATCCATACTGTACAGTTATTAAAAAATTATTAAGCTCTGGCTTAGTGAACTGTAGCTGGCATCTAGGTCTCTGTATTTAGGGCACAGCACTCATTTATATGTTTGTGTGTGTGTGTGTTTTATTAACCTTTCCATATTAAATTTTACTTTGGGATGTTGGTTGATTTGTGTCCATGTTTGTTTCCCATTTTCACTCCTGTCAATCACTGCCAATTCTACCATTAAAGAGAATCCTGTTTGTAGGTATTCATTGGAGAGACGGATGATTTTAAAAATGCTGATTGGATGAAGACAACTTTTAAAGGGACACTGTTTGCATTAGGAGGTTTGTTATGCATATTTTGATCCTGGCCAGGTCAAAAAGAGAATACTGTTTGTAGGCATTCAAAGCAAAAGAGCAAAGTCGGCTAGTTAACTGGTCCACCCAAAGGTGCTTCAGTCTGTCGCACAACTGACTTTGTTGGCTGGGCAACCGATTTTGTTGGTAAGCCTTGCCAAGTGGGAGGAAAGCCAGAGTGCCCGGAGAAAAAAGAAGTAAGGGATGATAATTAAAATGTTGAAAGTTGTGATATAAAAGGGTATTTTAACTGAGTGGATGAAGGCAACTTTTAAAAGAGAAACTGTTTTCAATTGGGAGGTTTGGTATGCAAGCTCTGGCCTTGGCCAGGTCATAGCCGAGTGGGCTCTATTAATCTGAGAGCTATCTATTGTTCCCATCTGAAATTCTAAATTGCACAGATTCCAATTTTGAGTTAAAATGTTCACTGAGAAGTCCCACAGTATGAAAATGGTCACATAATCTTGTAATATTGCTGCCTCAAGGCTGGATATAAAAGAGTAATACTGCATGGTTCTAGAGCAGTAGTTGGGCTAGTACTGCTGTATTGTGTTGTTTAGTAAATATGTTTTAGAGTTATCAACATTTTTGTGAGATGACATGAGCAAGATTGTACCCACACAAGTAAATCACTGCACACAAATTATAGAAAAGATGTTTTAAAAAAGGTAGTCCATACAACATTCTTCAGAAATGAATATTAATGTAAAATAGCCTTATGAAACTTGTATGGAGAAACTTTGTGTTTAGTGATGCATATTTATGGTGCCATTTGTATTTTTCATGATAACATTGTCAGAAGTTGCAGAACTAAAGTTTGACAAATAACAGCTAAAAGAACCACATTTTCCCAACTGTCATCTTCACAGATCTATGTTATCTTAGCATTTATTAAGACCGGTACATGGAAATTCTGTCCTATGTGTTTTCACTCGTTATTTCTCCTTCATGTTTGTAAAGCCTAGTTGCCTGCAATTCCTACTTGGCAGTTATTATACCAGCATTAGGGTGCCATCAGTTTGAGATGCTCTTCACTCAACATTCTCTATGGAATTTTTCTGGTTTTGTTAAACACAAATTTCTAACAGAATGTTGATATTTTTCCTTTATTTTACAGAGTGGCCACCACCCAGCTAGCCTAATGGCACTCCAGCAGATTTCAGAGTTGGTACTTCCTCATTACCGTTACAACCAGACCAGCAGTTACTCTTCAGGAGGACGAGTTGGAGGTGGAGGAGGTGGAGGTAATTAATTTATCTGAAAATGTTTGTGGTGTTCACAGTGATAATCACTTTATATCAGCCTACCCTGTTGTGCTCCTTTTTTAAATCAGGGAGGGAGATCAATTTAGGGGGCAGCAGACATGCAAAAATGTTGTATCTAAAATTATTTTTAGCTCAAAACAGCATGAACAGATGTTTGAGCTTTTGTCATTGGCTACTGTCGCTCCTATTTCTCATGTCTATTCACACTTGTAGAATGATGCTGAAACACTCATAAATTGACAGATTTTTATAAAACATGGGTACAGTGTTCAGTGGGTGTTGTGCATTGTTTGACCAACAGGAAGTGGAGGTCAAAGGTTATCCATTATATCTCCTTGTTCACCCTTCATTTTATGTTGTTGAAAGTCAGTCATAATTTTCCTCAAGAAGATTCCGGATTTAAGGTCATTAGAGGTCATAAGGGGGAAAATCTTGATTTGGTATTTCTTTAAGTCAAGTTAAGCTGGATGGAATTAAAAGTTGGTGCACGTAATCACCATTTGGTGCCAAATAATGGAGGATATCATTAAAGGTCAGGGCCAACCAGAAACACTTTCTACAGCCTTTGAACTTTGTCTTACAGATAAAATGTTTCTTTTATCCTGCACAGGTGCCCCCAGATCATAGTGGGTACCATTTTTAACCCCTCCCCCCCCCCTTGTGCTTTAATTCTTCTCTAGGACTAGATAGAAGTATCTCTATTTGGTAATTTTTACCAATGATCCCACTGGTGTTTCTTACAAAAAGGAACATAGTACTTGCCCTTGTAAAGGTACCTTGTCCGGGGAGAAGCTACTTGTGAGAGTAGCTTCTCCCTGGTTTGTCAGTTGTGAACTCCCCTTTGCAGAATTCTGGGGTTGCATGTTCTAAATTTTACAAGGTATGGAATGGTTTCACCCAGGCATGGTGGTTTCAGCTGTGCTTACTATTTCATAGATCTTATACAATATGGGTGTTTTCATTTTATCTGGGATTTTGACTTTCAACAAAACTTGGACACAGGATTAAATTTGACCAGTCTTTTTTGTTGTCAAAACAGCTGAGGTATTCTGCACAATACATATTTTAAAAGAATGCCTTTTGGTTGAAAGGACTTAAAAAGTTCATATGAGTATATAGGTTGTAGGTTATGGTATATCATGGGACTAGCTAATATTTGGGTGAACTTTGCATTGAAACAGGATTGAAAAAACTTATGCTGTAGTTCACATCCATAGAAAGCTGTGCCACCCTTCACACTCAATATCTCTTGCTAAGGTAAAATGGAATTGTTTAAGCGGATAGGTTGATGTTACAAATTTATTATCCCTGTAAAGAGGATGGAAAAGTGGATCATGAAATGTGGATGGGGTTTCTTAAAGAGTTGTAAACCACTTTACCATGCTTTACTTCAAAAGCATTTGTAACACATGCAGTACTGTATGGGTTATTCTCTCCAGTATACAGGCTTTGTGTGTTGTACAACCTATCACAGAATAATACTGGGTGTAGCCTGCGAACAGAAGCAAGCACCTGAGGTAGCATGTTTTTTAAAACCTGTTGGGATTGTTGGATAGGTGTTCTCAATGGTATTTCTGGTGGATGGTGCATCTGCCTATGGAAATAACAACACAAGATTGATTTGTGTTAATCATATCTACAACAGGTAGCGAATATAAAATAAAATTTGGCATGAATGGCAACCGTACTCATCATGAGAGGGATTCTCATGCTGTAAGTACTGGACTGATAGTAGGGCAGAGCTAGTTAACATGAAATTAGGCACAGGTGACATCTTCTGTCTGCACCAGCTGGCTGCATGGTCTCTCTCAGATTGAGTTAGATAAGCTATGAAGCTATGAATGAATGACCTAACTACTGCTTTGTAGGGTGATACCATCCATGCTCTTGATTGTCAGTGGAGATATTCTACAGTTTTACTCTTCTGATGGTAGCACAATCAAAGGCATCTTTGATCAATATGTCACATGATGGAGACTTGGAGAAATATGAAATATCCTCCACAGAGAAACTTTCCTATTTAACTAATTGAAAACAAGCAGTTTTCCAACAAAAGATGTTCCTAATGGACTCATTATCCTAAAACTTCACATATCTGTACTCTTGTGCAGACCTTATCCTCAAACAGACTTTTAGTAGAGAAGTGGTTTTTCAAGCCCAGTAGTGGTGCCACAGTGTTGCATTGCTTCTGTGTTTCAGCAATTGGTGTTCATGGTTGTATTAACTGACCTGTGAAACTCACAGCCAACACCTTAGCTTGTGCTCCCCATTATTTATAAGCAAAAGAGCCATAGGAATGTTGAGCACTGTGCAGTGTCATATGGAGCTTTCTGGACAAGGTAACCCAGGCAAACAGTGGCTGACACCTAAGGTCAAGTCCCTGTTTTGAGAGGAGTGTGGGAACAGCCAAACTTTTGAAGAATATTACATCATAAACATATGAACTGAATTCCATAGGGACTTAGTATTGGAGGAAAACTTGCTGTTTCAAAGAGAGCAGGCTATACTTGAAATACTAAATACAAGTGAAGTTACTGCACAGTGTTGGAATTGCTGTCCCATTGATTTTTCGATGTGATTGTTCTACACATAATAGCAATACAGAAAGGAAAGAAAAGTAAGGAACTTGCAGTAACTGCCTTTGGTTGCAGAATACAAGGAGTATTTGAACAGCTCTGGCTTTGGAAATCTTTTGGAAAAAAGTGTCATGGACTTGAATTGTAGGCCTACAGGGTAGGAGAAGGTATGCTGGTCAGTATCATAGTCAAAACTGAAGTACATGATCTACAGTCATTTTGCCAGTTCAGCATCATGTGTCTATTAGGTATTCCTTTGGGGATTAAAAAAAAAAGTGAGCAAGGTTATGTATTTTTCAAGCAAAATGAACTGTCCTTTTCTCACAAGCCAGGCCAATAAAAAAGAAAGAGGGAGAGAGAGAGAGAAAAGGTCAAGATGTCCAGATTCTGGAATGCAAAGGTTTATTCATTTCTACTAGTATGATTGATCCACAGTCATCCACCAGTTGTACAGTATGTGCTTTTATCACATACTGTATGCACTTGGTTGTGTTTAATGTCTGTTAGACATGCTTCACTAAAGAAATACACAGCTAGGTTAATGAGAAGTGTTGTACATGTCTGCCCTTTAAATTGCACTGTACATATTTAAAACCCAAGAGGACTACCACACAACCATACTGTCAACCCTGGAATTCATGCTTCAGTTGGCTGGATGAAATGCCACATTTTGATTAAAGAAATATTGCACAATACACAGTACACAATATTGACTAAAACCCCATCTTTAGTTATGTGCCTTTCTTATGGATCACTCAACCAAGGTCATTTCTAATGCATTTGGGGATCACAAGGGTCAAGTTTTTATGCTTGTATAGTTCTTCTAGCCTTTTGGCAAAGGTCTCTGCCCTGTACTCATTATTTGGCAGTGCTTTTGTGATCACCTTAAATTGAGGCACAGACTTGTGGGGACTATAGTAAGTATACATAGTTGTATATCTGAGTGTGGTGTGAAATTGAATGCCTTTGGCTGTGGTTTACTTTGCTCTTTACAAAAGTTTGGGCGTTGCTTGTGGGGGTATTTCCCTGATGGTGGACAAGAAGTAGGGCAACAGTGTGAATGCAACCATAACAGCCTCAAAGGTAACACTACAACTGTTGGTGGTTGCTCTTCACAGCAGGGTTTGCCTGGGTGAGATAACTTCCAATAAAGTTAGATGCTCACTTAAGCCTTTTCTGTTGACTTCTACACTACCAATACAATGCAAGGTTTGGGTGACTCTAATAATTTTGGAGTTGGGTACCTGTGGCCCTATTAGTTGAAACTTTAATGTATCTTGACTCATGCAATGATGGATGCAGATCTGGAGAGGGCTTTCCAGCTCAATCCCGCCCCATTTTTCGTAACCACTAACTTTTTGGAGACAGCCCAAAGCTGCACTACATAGTGTGTGTATGCTTGTTCTGACTGCCAGATGCCAGGAGGTACCATTATTAAAACTTTTTAATTTCAAATTATCCCCCAGACCGTTCCCCCTCTCAAGAATTTGTACATTTGATGCTCGTATGTTTGAACTTTGCCCTAACAGTTGACCATCCTGCTACACTCCCCCACCCCCATGTTTGTATAAAACCTATGTCCACTTCTGACTGAGGTCATAATTGGCACAGGAACATACATCTTAGCAACTATAATCCTTCGACTACTATCAGACCAATGGATAATGATACAATTAAGGCAAAGGTAAACTCTATGTTGTGGTTCATATTTTTGGCAGTCAGTACAGTATGCAATACCCTGCCCCAAGGCATCAGTAACAACAGTGCATAATAGCACTGAACACCCTCAGTGATCCCTATCTCTTTCTCACTTTCCAGTACCCTTAAATTGAAAGGTTTAACATCAGGATCTACTTGCCCCTTCTTACCTCCTATTTACATGTTATTCAGTCGGACACCTATGATTTCTGCCAACTATTATCAAAGACCCGCACAAACCAGAGTTGGCAGCATTTCAAGATGGAAAACTACCACACTAAAGTGTGGTCAGTGTGATGGACATATTGTGGCGGAGGCAGTATTAATTGCTGAATATCAATAAGTCTATACTACACCTTAGATAAGACTGTAAGTGTATTAAGGGTAAATTAATCATTAACTTGCTAGGTAAAAACTTATAAAAGATAAGAGTACTGAATTGCTATTGTACATAGACTGACAATAGACATTTTCTCATCCCTGCATGAACTTGTGAAAAGTGTGTTCAAATGACAGTGTGTCATTTCATAAAATTTTTAATCACAGATGTTAAGTGCTACGTTTACCTGTTGTCATTAAATGGCTGAATGTATATGCATGTCCATTCAGTGCACACCCATTTGCAGTCAGATGGCTTAATACTATAGTTCAACAGGTGGTTACCTTATTTTTCAAGATACATTGTTACCATAGCAACAACTTTAGTTTGTTCTGTTGACATGACAGCTTCTGAAACTGCAGTAGATTTGAAGGTCACTGCTTCAAATGCATTGCAGAACTGATTCAAATTCAATTCAAATCTATCAATCTCCTTGTCATTTTCTGCATTAACAGTAGGCTTGAATGACTCCAAGATGCTTGGAGTCAGGTACCCATGGCATTGCTGAATAGAGTCACAAACTCCACACATTGTGTCATAATTGATGCAGGAATACATACCTTCAGAACAATAATTGTTAATTACTATAAACGTACCAGTGAGTGTTATGAAAAACATCAGTATGCATACAGTATCACAGAGTCCCTCAATAAAACTCGATTACAGTACAGCTGAGGGGCTAAACTGTCTAAAGACCCTTTTCCAAATAGCAGTTACAAAGGATTGTGGGATAGGGGTTTGGTATGTGGGTTTTTGGCAATTGCGTTTTACTGTGGTCAAAAAAAGGCATACCAAAACTTAATCCTGTAAATCTTCATAATTGCTATTTGGAAAATGGTCTGTGCTAGGGAATTTTAGTGGCCAAATGAAGATAAATCGTGAATTGAATAAAAGAACATCCACAGAACCAGTTTGGTTAAAATACATAATAGACACCTGCAAAATCACGTAAGTGCAAATTTCCAAAGTAGGCTTAAGAGCATATTTTGACAACTTTCTGAAACTTCCCTAGGAGTTGAAATCAAAGGAAAGTGGTGTTGCTACCCAAGTCCTGACTATGAAAGAATGTCTGATAACCTCCCCAGGCCACATCTCCCATAATTTCATAAATTTTTAATGTCACTCATAAAATCAAGCAATTGTTCACAAATACTAAAAAAGTCATAACTTGGCTTAAACAGTGTTTTCATGAGAGGGGTTGTACTAGTAAGAAAAAAATCTCAGAATGATTTGGGTATGTTAATGTAGTGTGGGTAAAAGTTAACTTTACTGTTTTTGGTGGCGCAGGTCAGTGCAAGACTGCTGTTATTGATGTTGTTTTTGCTTTGGATGAAAGGTCATTTCAGGTCATCAGAGGTTAAATTTTGTTCATCCTTGTTAACATGATTTATCAAATTAGGAATCCTGGATATTTCTTATTCATGGTGTGTAGATGCATCGCATTGGTCCAGTACATTTGCAGTGCAGATTTCAATATGTCTTGTTAAACTTTTAATTCTAGTTTAATAAACTCATGGAAAGCTCAATGCACTTTTGCATTCTGGTTATGAGTACATTGTTTATTACTGCAAGATAACTGATTCAGTACATTCCCTTATTTCTTTTGTTACTGCCTTGGATGTGCTTCAGTTTGTACTGAAAGGGAGAATGCAGTCACCTAAGTAAAGAACTGTATAGTAGACTATCCTATTTCCTGAATGGCTCTTGAGAATCATGTGACAGTATTTTCCTCAGTATGTCATAAAATTTACAACGAGCAACTGCTTTTGTACCTTGAATATGCAATATTTATGTCCTAAAATATCAAGAAAGATACCTAGAAGAGAAATAAGAAGAAATTTGTGACATTTAGCTATTGGTTCAAAATAAGTTTGGGCGACTGCTTATGACCTTTATGTCAACACTTACAGTATTATGGGGAAAAGAGAATTTTATGGACTTTGTTTTTAATTTGACTGCAGATTGATATTATGAATGACACTGCAAGTGGAAGAATAAGGGTATTTGGTGATTGTAACAGTTCAAGTGGTGACAAGGAAAGTCATTGTTAGGTAGAGAAACTTGACAGCAACATGTCTTAAATTGATTTTAAGTTTAAAGCTCTTAGAGTGTTTCATTTAGCACTCAAATAATGTGACTGATGGTGCATGAAGGTCTTTGTACTTTGTGGTATCTCATGGCACACAACTTTGAAAGGCCCCTTGGAAAATGAAAAGGTAGAAAGGTCAAGGAGAAATTGTTGGTTTTGTTGGTCCTCTGAATGCACTTCAGTGATTTATTTGTGATTTCTGAGGATTTTTAACTAATTTGTGATATTCCCAATAACCTCTTATTTACATTTGTTTTTCCTAATTGTAGATTTACTCCACTAGTATAAATTCTTGTATGCAGTAGTTTGTGTTTGTCATGGGTACCTTACAAGCTGACATAATTCTATTTCCAGGTACTATTATGCCTGTAGCTGACATTCGTAATGCTGACTCTGAAAGTTACGTAAAAGGAGAAAAAATTCTTCGCTGCAAACTAGCTTCACTCTATCGGTTAGTAGAATTGCACGGTTGGACACAAGGCATCTACAACCATATTTCGGTGAGTACATTTTTTTATTCATTTGTAATTCCTTGCCAAAGGCAGGCAAGGAATCTTTGTGATGGTGATGTCGTGTATGTGTATGTGTGTGTGTGCGTGTGAATGTGCGTATGTAATGCCTGCTTGTAAACACGATATCTCCAGAAGGGTAATTCCGAGGGATCTCATATCTGGCATGTAGATTGCCCTTATTGAGTAGATGATCCCTATTGTTTTTGGTGGAGGTCAAAGGTCGTTTGGGGTCACCA
>WURT03638599.1:0-20110 GCA_009936505.3 Holothuria glaberrima | reverse complement strand
GGAAATGGAATTTTTCTTAGGAACGGGTATAATAGTAGCTTTCTTAAAACATGATGGGACAGTGCAGAGACGAAGTGGCCAGTTAAAAATTTCCGTGAACACGATTGCCAACAGGGAGCAACATAATTTAAGTAAACGTGGAGTAATGCCATCAGGTCCTGACGCTTTATGTTCATTCAGCTTATGAAAGCAACGTCTAACATCCTGCTCGGAGACCACGAATGGAGGCTGATTATCATCGCGCGGTGCTGGTGACGGTTCACTATTGTTGTCACAATCAAAGCGAGCTTAGAATTCGTTAAGCCGGTCGGGAAGTGTGACATCATCAGACTGAACTGGATTTGAAGGACCCTTGTATTGAGCTTTAAGATTTATACTTGACCAAAGAGCTCAAGAGTCCCTAGATTGGAATTTCTTCTCAATTCTGTGACGATATGTCCTCTTTGCATCCCGCATGGCCTTACTTAAAGCTGACCTAGCTTTACAATAAGAATCCCCTTCACACAGTCATTAGGAAAAGTATCAAGTTAACACTGCTATAGTCTGAAGCTCAGTAGGCCTACCAATGGAATGTACTAAGACACCAAGAGTGACGTAACCTAATGATGATTAATATAACCCCCATGATGAAACTAGTGATATTATTAACAACCGATGTTACCCATATCCGATATAGCCTAAGTTTTAATCAACGGTCCGAAATGATTTGATTCCGATATTCAGAAAAGAGCGTAATGTGTACCATAGGTTATTGCACACCAATGCAGTCTAGTTTGTGAACGTGGGGCATATATTGGGGATTCTAGTCGGAGATAAAATGTTTACTCTTTTGATCAGATTTTATATTCCCAAAAACTAAAAAATGAGACTTTCGTTGCCTTTTTCAACGCGTATCTAATAAATATGAGGGTTAATTAAACAGCTTCACTCTCGTAGGCTAATGTTTGTTATTTTAGATACCGGTTCCTTCAAATCTGCGCAACATAGCACCGCACCAGTGGTCATAAAGTGGTGATACCCCGGAAAGTATTATCAGAACTTGCATCAAATTTCCATAGACACTCAATACCAGAATTTTCTGGCCACTTCGCGGGTGCACCAGGGATGGTTTCTTCGAGTGCAGGCCACACTTTATCAATTATTGCTGAAGAAAATGCAGGAAATATACCGGTCGTAATTAAAATTTTAAGGCACCCAAAACCGATTAAACCGCATTCTAGGGCTTTGTTTCCAAATTTTCCCGCTAGTCCCGGATCCGTACTGCCGTAGATGCACTTTCGATGATCTTATATGAAAACTTCCTCAGCTTAGTGGCATACCTGGAAGGTAGTCGTCTCAACATTAATTCCTACGTGGTGAGCATCAGCTGATTGCTTTCTAAAGCTCAATACAAACGTCAACATGGCCGATGTCCCCACTCATCCCCCCCCCCCGCATTAAATCGAGAGTGCGACTAAGGCTAGAAAAAATGTGAAATTGTTATTCCTGTTTTTATGGCTTGTTCAGTGCGCATCCAATGCCATTTTGGAGATTGTCAAATGATTTACTCCAATGGTCACAATTTAAAAATATCCCGGAGCCTCCGGATATTTCGCCCCTGGACCAGCAATGAAGCGTTGTCCTGGACCCCACCAGCCCGGGGGCCATAGAGTGTGCCCCTGGGGCCAACGTCTACAGGGAAGCGCTGCTTCGTACTACACTATATCAAAACCGCACGAGTTAGCTGGTTAGTGTCTTCTCCCCTACTAAGGAGTCCTCTGATTCATCAAATCGACCGACCTTAGTTCGACTTAGGCTGTAACTGACCGTGAAACAGTAAATTTTGGTGTTTGAGTAATCTTAGCAGGGAGCTGTCAGGGCTGTCCGAGAAGCAGATCCAACGCTCAAATCCCGCCAGACAATATCTGCTCGAAAATAATTTAATCCTTTTCCAGGTAACAAAATTTGATTGACGGGTCCCTTTGTTCCCATTGTATACCATTTTCTGTCTTACACTTCTGAATGATGACGTGCTTCTTTTCAACCCAAATAATCTTGAAAAAAATGTTATTGTTAACACGTTTCTTTGAAGTGCAACGTTTGCCGACAAGGTCAAAGCTGCAATAAAGATTTTTAAGTTAAACGACTGTCCATAAACGTTTAACTAATGTAAGGTCTTTGTGTCCCTAAGGCCTCCCACCACCATTGGAGTAATGTTCGTCCGCGTGAAATGTACACCCTCGAAAAAGTAGTACTTGTAACTCCGGTTTAGACTAAATTTTATCATGATAACCCGCCCAGTGGGAATGAATGATAATGGAAATTTGGGGTAAATTGAAGGTGATTTATACTGTTTTTAAAATTCATATAAAAAGTGACATTTTCTGTTATGTTGAAGAGAACTAGAGGTGTACCATATAAAAACTTCAACTCCTTCTAACTCAAAATCTAAACTGTCATGGTATAATAATTTTGTAATGCCACGATTGGCAAACTTCTCAACTTTCATGTGAGGGGGAGCTCAAAATGGCTTCAAACTTTGACAAGGCCGCAGGGGCCTCGAAACAGAGCTAATTTAGTGTGTAAGTCAATGGGGAAATTATTAGGGGTGTGTGACCCTAAGATCTTGATGGGTAGTCTCCTTGACACATTGTTGAAGCCTACCAAAAAATCACGGTTTTCACAACTTCTTTCCTCATTAGCATCAAGCATTGTCAACAAAGGAAATTTTAAGATTTTTTACTTGAAGTTTAGTTGATTGATTGAAATGAGTTTAACTGAGACGATAAATGACGAAGGCTTACAATTTTGATTTTTTGCCTTGTCGACTGGTGATGTAATGCCAATTGATGAGATCATCATGTTGAGTCTCTGAGATGTACCGGTAGCAGACGACACAAACCATTGTCTTCAGTGCCAAATCTCTTTCAAGTCTAAAAGGAGTTTCAACAGCAAGACAACAGATAGCATATAATGTCGGCAAACACAGTTTCAAAGGATATATGTAAATGTTTGATCTCCTTCCCTGACAGCGACAATTAGTAAATGCTACAGTGTAATACCTATGGTTGTATAAATACCCCAAAAGTTTCCGAAGGCTTCTTCGCCTGTTGTCCATCACTGGGTGCTGTCCCTGGACCATACTAAGTGGCCTACGGAGGGTCCCTGGACTCCACGCATTCAGAGCAGTGCTATGCGCTAGCGAGGTGCGACTTGCGCTTGATTCGGTCATTCACCCCACTCAATTGCGGCCCACTTTCAAACATCACATCCCGCAACATGATATTATACTGCATAAACTATCACATGCATGATGGCTACACCGATATTTAGACTCATAATATGTGCTACCTGAATAAAATGTGGTTATTACAACTTCTACTACAACCGCTAGATGAGTTCGACGAGTTTACAACAAACTTAGTTGTGTTGTAAGTGTATAGTACCAGCACAAACTTATAGTCCGTTCATGTGAGTAACACTTCGGAGGTAGTATTTGGCTAGTGAATTTTAAAGGAAAAATATCATCATCCTAGATGGTTCCATTTCTCCTTACTAGGCAACTTGTAGCTCCTCCCATAACTCAGTATAAAGGTCAGGTCTTGTGCAGATACAAACCTATTATATTGCTCCAAGGTTATGTCCTAGGGAGCATACAATGCTATGCTAATCCAAGCGCCTTCTCTGCATTGTGTGGAATGTTAGCTACTGTGCTTCTTTTGAATTTTCAAACATCGCTGTCAATCAAAGAACAGTCACCAACTTAGAATTTTGATACCCCCACACTAATAATATACTTTGGGGTGACGAGTGTATGGCTTTAAAACTTAACTATAATTATAGTGCGTGCATGTAATATATTTTAAGCACAAAACCACGAGGAAGACGGTGGAACATTTCCTAATACTGGTAGCACTTCTATGGTGAGTTCTAACATTAAACTATAATAATATAGATAGTGCATGTGCATAGATATTCTGAAAGCCTATACGACATCGCGATGAAAATGCTTGGTGGTATCCTAGGGGTACTCATGCTGAGCACTATAGTATCGGTATAACATCGCGATTTTAATAGCGCACGATCTGTCCGCAAGTCGACAAGAAATTCCCGAGAAAAGTCCACCCCGTTGGTACTACGATTATAGTTAATGTCGGTGCAGGAGTAGGCTAACACACCCTCCAAAAGGGTGGGCGAGCGATGAGAAGGCTAGGACTTTTCTTAATGACAAAAGATACAGGCGCGTATGCAGGGATTTTGTACCCGGGGTCACGACTTGGGCCGACCATGTAAGCGGAGCGCACCATGATATGGCGCGGAGCGTACCGAGAAAAGTTTTGTTTTTCATACCTCCCAGATGGCCGGAAATGGCCCTTTCCATGCTTGACAGTGGTCCCTTAGACCTTCCCTTAGACAGTTTTGTTTGAATAAACAGAGGATTCAAGACAATTTTAAACACATATCTCATCTTCGGTTATCACGACTAGCACATTGCCTGTGGACAAGGCGGCGCCAGGGTATTTTAATAGGAGGGGCAAAACATAGGGTGAGTGATAGCTGTCCTAGGGAGTGGTCTAAGGGGAGGGGTGTCCCTCTCCGCTTTGAGAAAATTTTGGTAATTTACGGTTGCTTAGATGCAAAATGATGCTGTCATTGGTATATTGCTTGAACTGATCATGTATGGCTGGAAAATGTCCATAATTTAGTGAAATCAGCAGTGGGGATCCTTCCTTTGTCACTACATAATGGTGCCGTACTGGGGGAGGGGATGTCCTCTCCTCTTTGAGAATTTTTTTTTAAATTTAAGGTTGATTAGATGAAAAATGGTGTTATCTTTGGGATATTTTTGGAGCTGATCATATATGACTGGAAAATGTCCATAATGTAGTGAATTCTAATTTTTGGTTATGTGAAAGAGGAGACTATGCTGTCTAAGAGAAAAATACGTTGTCAACAAATCTCCTGAAGCCCCCTCTTTATTGGCTAGTTTACTGCCTTCTAGTTGGGATAGTTAGTATACACCAAAATACGTGCATTGAGTCCACAGAAACATTTTTTGAATATTACCAAAATTTTCATTTCACTCATTTTGCATTATAAAACCGAATCTAAGGCTGGCAGTTACCTGTACAGGGCCTCCCGGAAGCTCTGGATCAATGACATAAATTGGGCAATGACATAATGCTTACAGTGGCATGGCCAGGATTTCTCTAATGGGTTGCCATGCATGTTTGTTGTGCGATCACCGGCCTGGAGGAGAGGAGGTGTCCCCCTCCCCTTTGAAAATTTTTGAAAAATTACTTGTCCTAACATCCAAGCTGGTGCCATATAGGCTACCTTTGAAGTAAAATTTTCTGTTAAATTTTATTACGTATTTTAGGTACCGTTACTAAGAAATCCGGCGTCAGTGAGGGAACCATGGTCCAATGGCCCCCTAAATACGTCACTGAATGCTTATTACCTGACATTCAAATAATATAGAAGTATACTGCCGAACACTTTACAAATATCGTATTCTTACTTATTTTGAAAGAAAATCTAGACGAACAGCTTCCCGCAATGGGGAATGGGCGGGAGGGAGAGGTGGAGGAAGGTGATATTAGACCTCCCTGAAAGGTAAAGCAAAGTGGGTGAAGGACTAACAAGCGCGTTTCAGAATGCTTTTTCGTCGTAAGTTTATTGACAGTCACCATCTATACCGATAATGGGTGCGCGCGAACCGCTCAGGAAAAATTTCTGCTTGAAAAATTCCCCAATTTATAAAATGTCAGATTCGTAGTTTCATGAAATTTCATAAGGATTTGACATGAAGTCGATTTTTTGTCAACCAGAATCCTGCAGAATAGTGTGAATTGAAAAGGCGAACGGTAGTGTGAGGGGTGACTGAGGGGGATCTTATTTTTACGGCTATTCTGGAAACAACCCCCCCCCCCCGAAAAATGTCCACCTCCCACCGGGACCTCTCCAAAGGGAAAACTGAGTATCACATCACACTGGTTGCTGACGATTGTATCCTCCACGGATCAGTTGGCAGGCTCAATAAGCTAGCCGGGAACATCCAGAGGCAGTTCAGTAAGACAGCTAGCTACGCCGCTGCTACCATATCATCAAACGCGTCATTTCCGTTCCCTCATCCTTTTTATTTTCTCTCTCTTTCTTTCTTCTTTTCTTCCTTTTCCTCTTTTCCTCCTCGCCTATCCTTATTTCTCTTCTTTCCTCTTCCTTTTCCCTTTTCTTCTCCTTTCTTTTCTCTCTCATTTTTTCTCCTCCCCTCCTACTCGGGGGCAGATGCCCCCATGCCCCCCCCGGATACGCGCCTGAAAGATACTCCTACAACATTTTAATAGTGTATGCAAATTAAAGTGTAAAATCCAAAATTTAAAAAATATATGTTTCAAAGTTTGAAGAATAAATCCAAATTGTCCATCTCCCATCTTCACAGAACATTCATGAGCTGAGGTATAAAATGTTGAAGCTTATTCAGCCAACTGAAAACGGTAGATTGCAAAATAATTTGTGATGTCATTCATATTTACAAAATTTTTGGTCACCAAAAATTTGTTTTTGGTCGCCAGTTTTGTAACGGTATAAAAATAAAAAAAAATCGCTGTGAAGGTTATTTCCCATGCTATAATTCCCTATAAATTCTGTATAAGTTAAGAAACCAATGGTCTTGCGTCACTCCTTTCAATTATTTTAACGTTAAGAGAGGTTTTATTATGTATGCACATCTAATTGGTATTAAACTCTAGTCTTAAGTATGTAAATAGTGTTTTGCAATGTCTGTGCTTCAGCGAAAATAAACATGATAGGACACATTGACTCACTGTTAGTCCTTATTCATAAAACACAGGGTTTTCTTCATCTTTATATATAAATAATACATGTTAATAAAATTATTAATACAAGTAATAAAATTATTTGTCAATTACTCTGTTGTCCTGTTCTCTGTTGTCTTATGTAAATTTCTGTTTTTGTACTTCGTTCAAATGTGCTTATACTACTACCACTAAATGTAATTAATCACAAAGTAACGAAATGTAGGCCTAGATGTATTTATTTGAATGTAAATTAGTCACAGGACTTCTGGTCCTGCGTATTATGGTTCCAAGACTTTCCAAGACTCTATTACAGTGTATTTGCGGAGTACTTTGAGACTGGGTCTTAAGGTTATCTTGCAGAAAAGTTAGTGGCCATTTTTTCCGTTACATATAAAGGCTGACTACTATAACACTTGCTGAAGGTGTTTTAAGTCGCCAAGTTTACTTTTTAAGTCGCCATTGCGACCGGAATTGAAAAGGGTTGCTTGTACTACACAAATAACTGTTTTTCTTTTCTTTTTGTTTTGAAAAGCATTTACCTTGTTCCAAAATGCGATCAATGTATTACTGTTTTAGGCGTGACTTGACTATACACGCCTTATCCGTCTATCGTGCTTTTCAGGAAAAAGCTCATTTTTGAAGGTCATATAAATATTGAAGTTTCTAAAGGAAACAAAAACAGGTAAAGTGAGTTGTACAAGAAGAACATAATAAATTACTGCACAATCGAAAACTTCAAATTAAGTGAATAAATTTGAACATTTTAAATCTCAGCAATGGAATAAGCGATGAAGATGGGAGATGGATGAATGAGATTCATTTCCCAACCTGTAAAACATATATTGTTATAATTCTAGACTTAAGTTACACTTTAATAACAATAAAATTTTCAATATGATGACGAGGAATAACACTACTTAGTTAATATTTCTGTACTTCTAGAAGAGAAAGTGCACCACATGGGTACCAACTCGTAGTACTACAAGCAAGTGTATTTGTTTTCGGAGTTGGCCTTTGTAGGGGCTTTTGAAAGGGACGTCATGAGAAAAACTATTGCGTCAAAGATAGCAGTATCAAGATAGGCAGCCAGGGCACGAAATCGTCGACTGCTTGGTTTGTCAGAAAACCGCAGGAGTTGGATGACTTTCTTTTTGTTTTTGTTTGTTTGTTTGTTTTTGTTTTATTTGGAAACGACGAATTCCTGACTATAGTCTTGGTTAAACAATCATCGATATTTTCACCAAGTCTAAACCGATTTTACGGTCTTACAATTAGTTATAATGTATCTACGCAATTCAACCTAGGCTCAGGCAGTCAGGAAGTGGGGATCAAAGGGAAATCGGGCCCCTAAAAATTTGACTGAAGAGCCGAGAAACATTTTAGCCCCTAATAATTGGGGGTAAGTGTGTCGCTATATAAACTATAACTTAAAAGGTGTTGATCGTTGTCGTATATTTGTTTCCTATTTTATACAGTAGTGACAAATTTCAACCATTTTCAGCAGAAATAAGGTGTAAATTATAGACCAAAACTCTCGGCCTGCTTCTCACGCGAATGTACCCGTACTATGCGGCAAACAGGCGTGGCATGACTATGCGGCGAACAGGGGTGGCACCACGGAGTCATGAGAGTGTATGGGCTACCTCGGATTTTCCTTGCCCCCATTTTTCTCCAAATAAATATTGCAATTAATCAAAAATATACATAGCTATAGGGTTCTAAATCTATTAGACAGTTAGAGGGAGCTTACGACAAGTGCTTTGGACTTTGGATAATTAGTAAACTGCAAACAAAAAGGCGTCTTTTTCAGCACTCCCGTGGCAACTTAGTACGTCTACCATCATAATTACTTTTGTACAAAGTATTATTCGAAAGCCACATGCATCCCCTACTACCATTGATCTATTCCCTTCACCACTCCCATGTATCAGTGTATCATTTCATCATTTATCATGGAAATGATCATTTCTAATTCAAAATTTCGGCGCACTTAGCGCGCATTTGTCGCAGTTCGTACTCCCTATCTTATGACCATTACTAGGGAAATAATATAGATTTGTCTAACCAAAAACTTTTCCTAAAGTAAGGGGTAGTGTACGCATACGTCCCCAAATTCTGTAAGGACCGCGCATCACCAGGGAAAGAGGACTGTTCTCTGTTTCGACGTTTCTTCGTTCCGAAAGTCTCTATGTGGCATAAACGTCCAAGTTTATTAGGGTGACAGTATTACAGGTGCGGTTTTCGCACCATGGGACCTCAGAACATAGAGGTATAACCTAGGAGATCGTAGAACTATAAAATATCATGAGATGCCCACTATAACATTTGTAGTGTTATGATGTGAAATATTGGAAGTATGTATTTGCTCTTATATATTTTATCAAAACATTTTAATTACGAGGCGCTTAGCACTCACCCATTATAGGAAGATGATGATTGTAAATACCTTTAGAAAGACAATTTGCATTTTCTTAAGCATATTTGTTTCTTGCTCAACCATTTTGTTATTCCTACTCCCCTCTCACACACTCACCTTTTATCGCTCACCGTCTAACTTCTCATTGTTCATGATAGTATCGCCATTTAGTTATTGCCACAAAGCTTCTCTGGAACCAGCCGGTATATTTCTCCTTAAGATCTCGACACAATGCCCCTGGATCCGGCGCCTTCCGAGACCAATCCCCCTTTCAGAATTTTGGCGTGCTTCTCGCGCAATTGCCATGGTTTACAATCCAGGCTTGATCAGTTGCGGAGCGTCCATATGGCTGCAGAGGGGTCGTTCGCCCCCCCCCCCGACGGACTCAAATCGCCTGTCGGCGCCCTTTTTAGGTTTTAACCGTAGTGAAGCGTAGAGTATCTACCCACTTCAAAGCGCCCCTACATGCCATTCTTACCCCTCTGACCGAATTTCCTAGCTCCACCACTGCGCGTGATGGTCACCGTAAGTACATTATTTAGAAGATAATGCAAGGAATTATACAGTCGAAAACTATATCGCGAAAACTAGAGTTACAAGACTAACCTCCGGCTTACTTCATGAAGTGGGGGGGGGGGGGCGACGATGTGCATGTTAATCGTACACCGTACGTGTGCCTCATTTGTAGCCTGGTGTAGGATGATCTGAAATCTAGAGCAACACCCTCTGGCAAAACATGTTGATTTAAAAGCAAGACATGTCATTGTCAGACCAATATTTATATCTTGTTTCCCAATTAGGGAAAATTTGGAAACGTTCCCTCCCCTTGTGAAATGTCTTCTCATATGGCAATGGTCTTTTCAGGAGTGTAGGGATGACTGGTCGTTTGCACAGCATACCCCCTTGCATTTTATAATTTCCCTCTCAAATGCGGATAGACCCACCTAGGAATTTTTAGTGGAACTTACTGTAAGCCATTCTTTGCTGTCAGAAGTGGTGCTTGGAGTGGGAGAGGTCCAAATATGGAGAACTAATAGCGTTAGAGACTTTAGTGTTGTATCATTCAGGTTTCGTCTAAGGTAATCCCCCACCCTCTTAGCTGGCCCTTAGCCAGACAAGATACTGCAGGGGTCGAGATAGCTTCCATGGAGCGAAATAGTGTGTTAAGGGAGAGATATACTAAAATGCATTACGCCAATTTCTTCTAGTGGGAACTGTTTCCTTTGGCTAAGAGGCTACTCGCCAGCTATCAGGCTACTGAAAAGTGAATTTAAGACTAGGACTGCATTCTCAAACTGGAAAAGTGCCTTTATAAAGCAAGTCCTGGAGTAGGAATAGTATAGGCATCCCTTTTACCAAGTTACCCTCTGAACCCAAGTAACTGCAACGACATTGCAAACAAGAGTTTACCCATCTAGAGGTTTAGTTTATTTCATCTAGCCCCCTGTTTGCATCTACCACAGATTAAACATTTATTTTAAACCGGTACCGGTATAGTTTTGAACATGGTCGTGCCAGACTTCGCCTCTGAAGCTGCAGCCACTTTACGCACTAACATACATTTGTGCATTTCGTACCAGGACTTTTGATGCGTTAACTCTATTGATTTGGAAAGACCTCGAAATCAGCCAAACTACGTTGCACGCTTCAATTGATACTTATGCATAGGTAGTAAGCTGCTTCCAGATGATCAACAACTACTTTTCCCAGCAGCAACAAGGACCTGGGAATCTTATCTTCTGTAAGTGGATTTAAAAAGTATTACGATGGGATGATGTCAGGCTATGAGGCCTTTCTTTGCCTTTTTGTTTTTAAAATAAAATAATTGTTTGGAATCTGCTAAGGATAAGCTATTCTTTCTCTACAGCGAGCTTAGCTCAAATACCCTGTATAATGCATGTTTAACCCTAGAATGAACGGTTCACTGGTTTGAAAGTACAATATACCGTAATGATCAATTAAGTCTATACTGAGCTATCGCTTACGACTGATCTACTAAGGTCGGTCTGTTGGTCCTGTGAATTCAAGATGCTTTCATAGCTAATATGATAGTTGTCCTTATTTTTGAGTGTAATAGCATGTAGAATATATGAATCTTCTGTATTCAAAATTTAATACTCATTGATCCTTCAAATGATTGACAAAAAGAGACCTTTTCTGCGTATGGGTTCAGTTCAGTTCAATATAAATTCATTTCAGTTTCAAGCACATTAAATGAATGACAGCAAAATAATACCTAAGTTTAAAAAACGTAGCTTGTAAATTGATTAACATCATACGTAATTACTTCACGTGAATAGGGAAAAGGATGAGACTGAGGAGTGAGTACAGAGGATAGAACTGCAAAAATTGTATCTCTTTCTAATGGTAGCTATCTGTGTAGTTGCATTCACCTTGATTTACATACCCCGACGGGGGGAGGGGAAAAGCTCACTATTGTTTATATGGAGGGAAATAATTATTGTTCCTAGAGCCTTTATTTGGAACCGGAAAAATGGTTCATGTTTTAATGCATTGACTTGAAAAAATGAGATCAATGACCAAAGTGGGGAAGCGGAATTTCCTCGCCCTGAATACCCCCACCCTTCACTTTTACTTTGTGATGATTTGCTCAATTTATGAAAGATGCATCTCTGATATATCTGTAACTTGCAACATTTGCGCGGTGACACGAAGATACTTGTGGTCTTAAGACGAGGGTTTGTTGGAGGGTAATGAGAGAGCTATGGGCTGATGTACCGTGAATGTGCATAAGACCTGCCCTATTTCATTAAGAGTTAATACTGATTTTAATAGGAAGATTTCATGGTACATAAAACTTAATATTGATCTTAATGCGATACGGGACCCTAGTTACTATGGACGGCCTCGATGCTAAATTTTATGTCCTCTTCCTCGTGAGGTAATGGTTCGGTCTCTGCCCATCGTGTCCTCTGGTCTCGGAAATTACTTGTTCGTGGCCGATCTGAGGCCCATGAAATGACATCTTGTAAAAATCATTCAAAATTCTGGTTTTTTCTACTGGAATCATTTTCATGTTTCAATTGTGCAATAGTGCCTGTCACCTACTTCGTCTTCCCGTTTCGTGGCCTGTGGCCTCGACTATAACACCGATGTCATTAATAAGAAGCTTAATGCAATCATTTGGGATTTGCCAGAGACAAAATTCAATGACTTCAAAAAATGCAGGAAATTTTTCTCTTTAAGGAAGTAAAATATGCATCCCAATAGCTTGTAACGTTTGGGAGGTAATTTTCAAAGAAATGCAATTTCTCTCGAGATACAGTGCATTATTGGAACTCTGTGATGTCATCGCGGCACACTAATTTGACAAAGCATTGAATTTCTTTATGCTATTGACGGTCCTGCTCGGGAATATATAGTAACTTTGTTTGTTATGCCCTACATATGGTGTAGATGTATGCTAAATGTACATGAAAATATATCCAAACATTCCAATAGTATCAAATTTCAAGGACAAACAGGACATTCAATTATAAAGAAAAACAAAAGGAATCTGAGGCAATGTGCCCACTTTACACATTCTTTGACCTTGATGAGAATTGGGGTGCTTTTTAACAAAAATAAGTAAGTTATATGTACTCTTTAACATGAGATATCTGCAGTTAGGAAAAGGATATTGCAACAGGGTTTGGAGGGCATGAACTGGAATTTTTTTCTCTCACCCTTTTAACCCTTTTAAAAAGTCACCAGAATATACCTTTATTGACTTTGGTCAATTTGATCAAATTCTCCTCTACCCCGCGGAGCGGACTCTGTTTGCTCAGCTCTTCGGCTTCCCGAGGATATGACTGAACAAGAAATATGCCGTACAGTCTGCTACGTAGGCAAATTCTCCTCCTCCCAGCTGCTGTATTGAACTTGGAAGCGATGACCCCGACTACATCACCGATAAGTACTGACCTGATATGATCAATGATGGTGTTTTAAGTTTGATTAGCTAGCAAACACCAAGGTCGAATACAGTTAAGTTAAATATCTGAGGGCGCTTCAGGCTGACGCTCAATTTGCCGACTGTGCGGCCAATTTTAATAGCCAGAGTACCCGGAGAAACCCGACCTACGGTACCATAAGAGGGATTCGAACCCAAGCACCTGTAAAAACCGCCCTCATGTTCAAACTCTGCCACTCCACTACATACACAAATTAGTCAAATCGTTGTCTGGATCGACTAACCATGCATTAGTCATGAAAATTTTACTAATTTAATTGCGACTCACTAAAAATTTGTGGCTAACCTTAAAAATCTTTGACTAACTTGTGACTAAAATTTCTTAATCCATAATTGTGCAATTAGTCTGATTTCATCGGAATGAGTCAAGTATGAGTGACTATAATGCCGTTAATCGATACAGACACCGTTTTGACTGTAATTTGTGTTTACACGACGGGAATTCGTTCCATTAGCCGACGGTCAGAGCTATTCAAAATGCATCGCTTCAAATCTATATCTCTGTATCAGTAAGTTCATCTGTGTACAAGGAGGACATTGGATATTATCTTCACGGCTTGTAAATCTGTAGTCGCATGATTTAAATGGCTTGGCCATTATGAGGAGGTATTTATGCAAGCCTGAGGACTGAGGTCTTTCTGTCTATAAGGTATTGTATTCCTTGTCGTCTGAGTCTCTCCTGGCCCTTTAATCCCTGCCTCTCCCTCTTTTTTGACTAGGCCCAAATCCCAAAGAGTGGCTTTTCAGCCACTCAACCGGTTTTAATCCTCTTTCAACTTGGAAGTTACATAATTAGGGGCCTAGATGATGTTGCGTAAGTGTCAAAGTGCATTCTTAGAGCAAATTAATGCGATTGACATCCGATGTTTGTTTTTTTTTTTTCATGTTTCAGACTGAAGCGTAAATACATTACACCAACGAGTTTTGCAACCCAGAGAGAGAGAGAGAAAGAGAGAGAGAGAGGGGGGGGGGGTGATATAGCCGTAGCCGTAGTTTTTTGCCACTGTTTCATGTCTGCTTATGAACAACCTATAAAAATAATCCATTGACTTTGTAGAGTATACCTGGCACTTAAATTTAGATCGACCGTAGTTCGTACAAAATTATTCTATAACCTACATTTTTGAAAATATATTATTATTTTCATAGCAACCATAAAAACTATAACTTTAAATTTTCAAACTAACCCCAAATATTGAAACATTTGGCACCATTTGCATATGGGCCCTCTCCTTTTAGACTCCTCACCAGGATAGAAGAGAAGTTTTAGGTCAGACGTCCCCTACTTTCAAAATCAAATCGAATTCCCTGGGGACGGGGTTGGCGGTCAAAGAAAAAAAAAGCCATGTACCAACAGAATATTTGCAAATGTAGCGACAGACTAACAAGCCCGTTCATACTACATCAACAGAACTCCACCAGCTTGATTACGCACTCATAGGTTTGTATGACGAGATATACAAAAAGATGGGCGATGCGGGTATTACATGATGAAAGGTGAAGGCATGTCGAAAACAGAAAATCATATTATTCACCCTTTTAGAGTTCTGAGTACTGAGCACAAAAACTGCAGTTTAATCATTGACCAGTGCAACCTCTTTAAAAGGAATCTGTTGGCAGACAGTTATTTCTCTTAAGTAAGCAACAAAAATGTCCTTTGATACTTTTCACATCAGGCCATTAATTATGCGCCAGAGAATTCAATGCTGCTCCATTGTGAACATGTTCGTTTCCAAGTGATTCAACTTGGTCCTTCACGTGATGACATTTCTTACTTATCTGAATTTACACCAAAGAAAGCTGATGAGATAATGCACTTTTCATCGTTATTTGGAAGAATCAGCAGTATGCGTTCATTTGACCCTTCATGGTCTATTTTATCCCCGAACTTTGATGCTGACAAACTTGAAGCTAAACAAAAGAGCGAAAGCATTAACTACGCGTAACGTAACGAAGGCCTGTGACGTCACATAAAGTAAGTGTTTTCATTGGAGGAAAGTTTGTTCAGTTACCGCCATAACACACCTTTACTTTAGCTAATTAGTCTGTTCAAAGTTGCCAATTTCACTTGGAGCAGGACTAAATGATATTATGATGTTATGATAACAAAATATGATGTCTTAGTTCAAAGGGGTACAAACACGGATACGTTCGGTCCGAAAATTGTACAGGAAGTGTTTTGAAAGCTCAGCTAAAGTGGGTATGACACGGCCAAATTAACTTTTGTGTATTGCAGGTTTGGATACAGTATTGTAAAAAAATCATTTTACACACAGTTAAAACTGGTGAAATTTGGCATAAACGGAATTTGAAGGAAAACGTCCAAAAATCCTGTTTCGAAAAATGCAACAACTGGTCACATGATCATATGACGTCATTGGCGGCAGAAATGAATCTGTCAAAAATCAAAACAATATAACACGAGCAGACGATCAGTGCTAAGTCCTGCAGTGCTAGTGTTTGTACAGGCCGGACTGCCTGTACTTTCTCTAACATTGTGGAGCTTTGCCTGCGTATGTGTATATAGAACCACAGGCAGTTTCATCGTTATTTAGTGCATACATAATACCTAAACGTGTAAGTACATATGAATGCTCATCCCGTTATAGAACTGCCTGTATGGTGCTATGTTGGGCATCACACCCATAACGCAATAGAGCCTACGCGAAGCGATTTGATGCTTCGCGAAGCATATTTTCACCTACGCGAAGCCAAATTTAATATACGCGAAGGCGAAAAACAAACGTCGTACATGAAGCACGAAGCAATATTTTCAGTCAACTATCTCTCAAGCTTTGCGGGCTGCAAAAATTTGGCTACGCGTATGTTAAATTTGGCTACCCGTTTGTAAAATTTGGCTTCTCTTAGGTGAAAATTGGCTTCGCGAAGCATCAAATCGCTTCGCGTAGCGTCTATCGCGTTATGGGTGCGATAGCCTACCATACTGCCTGTGTACAGAACTGCTACTACTACTTAGCCACACCTGAACGTACGTACGTACGTCGTATCGCGTCTCATAATGGCCTACAGAAGTAAATTCAGTACGTTTGGCGCCGGTTCACGGTTTTGCTTAGCCTAGTTTTTGATGTTCAAGGAGACACACAAAGGTAGGTGCCTACATCTATTAAAGTGAAAAATGTCTATGTTGGACGACGAAAGCCTCCATTCGTAGGCCTAATCGTCGAACAAGGCATCATGTTCATAGCGAAGCATGTTGCTAAAGCACCATAACGTTTCGTTACCGTGGCGTTACATCACGCTCTATGCTAAGTAGTAATGTCTGAAACGTACAGTAGTAATTAGGATTACACAGTCTTTGTGTAAGCGAGTCAGCAAAGAAGGTAACTAAGTATCTCTTACCTTCGCTTTGCGACTCAGAAAGTAGAAAGTAAATCTCAGATATAGGCGACAAGACTCCATTCTATAGCGCCAACTTTTCCATAATCGCGAACTAAAGGTAAAATAGTGTTGCTTCAGCGACGAACTGACGAAAGTACTACTGTCCCATAACTCTTCAGGAAATGCGAGGGAGAATATACCTTTCCTTAAGTTACGAATAATACTAAAATGTTGCCGCCATTTTGTGCCCACTTGATGCATAAGCCTACAGCGCTACGACTGAATGTCGGAGACTAAACCATTTTGGACCTATAACTCTTGCTTTCAAATTGGCCAAAATTTCGTCGGTTAAATTTTATAAAAAGAATAAAAAAAAAACGTGATAAATCATATAATTAGTACAAAGTTTTAACTTTTGGATAAATATTATTCTTTGAAGTAATTGGCAAATATAATGAGATTATAGATAGCCTGAATTTCGGGATGTTTACGTCTTTATGTGGGAACACAGGCTGCACTTTCTCTAAGTGCAGTGCACTGGCATGGTACAGTTCAGGGCATTGCGCAACAATGGGTGAGCTAGCCAGTGGCGTTGCTAAGCCTGCCTCTAATGACGTCATTTTCGTGAGACGCGCTTATAGTGATTTTTTGGCTTTCGGGGGTCAGATGGGCTGCCCGTGGCCTGTATTTGAGAATTCATATGGCCGTTTTCTAGTATATGTGATGCTCTTTTCGTCTGGAAAACATTCCTATCGTTACAAGCTGTATCAAAAGATTATTTATTGAAAATTTAATTTTGGCTGTGTCATACCCTCTTTAAGGAAAGTGCTCATCCTGGTAACACGAAACTTTACAAAATTCAGGCGCGGATCCAGAAATTTCGAAGGGGGGGGGACTGAAGTTAAAGAAAGAGGGGGTTCGGGGATAAGACTTCCACCCGCAGTGAGAGCTTAAAAGCAATAGAGGGTGTAAAAAGTAACTAAAATTCTTTCTTTAACTCCACCAAAGGTAGATAAAAGGATAATGGCAGATTGTAGGCAAACAGTTCAAAATTTAACTTGAATGATACATCTCAGTTACTCTGCCAGAGGGTTGCTGAGGAGCATTCGACGAGGATTCCTATTTGCATACAAGTCAACAACTTCAGCATAATAAAGTTGGATTGTGGACAAAAAGCTTTATTAGAGCGTGAACTTTCCTCCGCCATCGTTGACCGATATGTGTTTCTTACAAATCTTAGTACAGAATTCGAACGCACGCTGGCATTAGTAGCAGCAAACGTAAAAAGGGTGCGCAGTATGGTCGTGCTGTTCGGGTACATTTTCTCCGATCCATTACCTCTCAGCTGCAGCAGCGTATCTTGCAGTACAGATGGCCTAGCCTGTGATTCTGCCCAGCATCTGTGCCAAAGCGGAAGTTCTCGGTCAAACTCCGAAGGAAATGGAAGGTCCTCTCTGTAGGCTGCCAATATCGATTGTACTTCTGTATCACGTACCCAGCTTCGAAAGGTTGCACGAATGAGATACAGGGCATTAATAACACTATGACTGTACCTTTCTGCCTAGAAAAACTGTCGAATATTGTAGTTTGCGTTGGACGTTTCTCCGCCGTTAATCACAGGCGAATGAGGCGGGGGCAGGGGCAGTCTGCCAACCCCCCCCAAAAAAAATTTCTGAGGTCGAAAATTCGGGCTGAAAAGGCAAAAATTGGGGCACAGAAATGAAGAAAAAGTGAAAAGATTACCCGATTTTTCTACTGAGTTCAGTAGCGTAGACAGGGGAAAGGGGGGGGAGTTGCCCCGGGCGCCACCTCTAGGGGGAGCCAAATCGAGGTCACTTAAAAAAATGTTGGACCTACCATTTGCCATCAGCATGATATTGATAAAGCAAATGAACGAAAAGCAATGAACGAAAATGGCGATTTTACCACAGATTTGGAATCCATACTTTAAGGTTGGGTACATGCAGCTTAAAGCACTCGGGAAGTGCCGTTTCCCGCCATCGGGGGTTTGTAAAGCCAAAAATTTTCTTGTTCGCTCCACGCCAACCGATCGTGGCGCTCCACTTAGATAGTCCTGACGCGCATGACGAACCCCGCCCCCAGAAGATGGGGGTAGGGGCGCCAATTTCGTTTATTGCCCTGGGCGCCACAAACCTTAGCTAAACCCCTGACTGAGTTCCCGAATTTTTGATTGAATGTCCGAAAAATGTGCAAAAATTTTCGCGCCGTTCGCTCGCATGTAGTGGTTTGGTGGTTTATTTTATGCACCTGAACTGCAACGAAATTCAGGCAACATTTTGAGAGTCGGGCGAAAAATTGTCTGCCCCAAAATTGGAAGAGTCCCCGTACCCCTATATTCCATGACTGTTTCTGATCGCTGTCCCTCTATACAATGGACCGACGTTGGAAGCTGAACAGACTACAACGTATCGACCGTTCACAGCCAATACATTGCACACTTGAGCTGACTTGCGACTGTGCGAACATAGTTCGGTAATGCTCATGACATATCAGCAGCTATATATTCACATTATTAGATTCTTGTTGTTATGGCGAAGGCAAGGGGCGGCAGGAAAGCCCCCGAAATGTTCACGCGGACTGAATATCATAAGAGGTTCGTGTAGTTGGTATTTATGTTGTGAGGAAAGGAAGGGTGAGCCTGAAAAAAGGCCCCTTGAATGTTCTCTTAGACCTAGATTAACAATTATAAATAATTTTCGCATATTTGTTATTGTTGATGTGACAAAAAAGGGGACTGAGGCCGGGAAAGTCCCCCCCTTTGGATCCGCTCCTGAAATTACCCCCATTCACATAGACGGCTATACGTCTTTGAAAGTGGGGGGGGGGGTACGGGGGTATAGTCAGTGGCACTATTTAAGCGGAGCGCCGCCATCAGTTGGCGCGGAGATAACAAAGAAAATGTTGGCCTCACGAGGTCACCAGAAATGGCCATTTCCAGGCGGTGCAACATGATACTGTGACAACTGTCAGCAGTATGTTTGTGATCTTTCAATTTTTCTGTTTTATTTAGTTTTCTTAATAACTACAGGGCCGTCGCCTGGGCGAAATCTCTAGGGGCAGTTCATGACAATACCTATGCGGAACACCAACTGGCGTGCCTACAGATAGTTGACGCCCGGGCCGACCCTTCCTTTTTCACCTGTGCATGAGTACCATCCTGGAGGAGGGGGCTGAGGCGAGGGATACATGTTAGGCCTGGCTTAGGTGCAGACTTGTGCTATCTTTGGTAAATCTTTGAATTAATTATATCTTTACAAATGTTTGGCTGGGCGTGTCAAAACGTGCGATCTAAGAGAAGGGGTTAACACCTATACTGTTCGAGAACTTTTTGTCTTTGTGAGGTAGCTTGAAAGCAAAATCAAAATGGTGCTATCTTCGGTAAAGCTTTGTAAAGCGTAGAATTGATTACATGTTTATTAGTTACTGATTATTTTTTCTTTTTGGTAGGGTATAATTGAAGGGGATGTTGCCTCAGGGGAGTGAGGATACCTCTACCCTTTGAGAAATTTTACTTGTTCTAAGTTTTCTTAGATCAAAAATAGCGTTTTCTTTGGTAAAGCT
>WURT03638488.1:7793-20112 GCA_009936505.3 Holothuria glaberrima | reverse complement strand
CACAAAATTCATGATTTTTTTCACACCTGTTGAGATTTACTCACACCTTGATGGTAAATGATCAAACTAAGAGATTCCGCACTTCTGACTCACAACTGAAATGACAATGACAATAGGGTAATAAATGATTAAAATCATTTATTACAAATCTGTGACCAGACACTTTTTACCATTAAATAGTAATGATATGCAATCCCTGTCCACAAGAACTACAATTTTTCACATTTTCAGGAACTGAAGAAAGTGAAACATGAGAAATGAGGCTAATTAGAAGCAATTTCATGCAATGATTTCCTTCAAACTCGTCACAAAAATAATCCATATCAACTCAATGAGCCCCTTTAAAAGCCTTCCTTCATGCATTAATGCTCATGCAGTGCTATATACTAAGCAACTAAGGCTTCTAAGTTCTAAGCACGTATATCATCATTCAGCGTTTTACCAACTCTCTGCATATAACACACCGTGTGGGCCTCGGCTGTCTCTGTGTATGCGGAAAGAAATTTTCAGAGAGGGCATTCCTGTTCAGAAATATTGTAACAAAGTTTAAAAACAAAGGTCAGAATTGTAAAGCAGTTTGATTCTCTGGATGATCGTTAATCCGAAGATCAACGAACTTCACTGCCCCTTCATGATGACACTAATACTTTATTTTGCACTTTTAGACTCAACTATTGGCCGTTGCTCCCCGTCTCCCAATGAAGCACACCGGATCACAGTGCTCGTTGGAACGTTTTCTCTTTCCAAGAACTGTGGCTGTTTTGGTATATTATACAGACTTCGGAAAAGGTTAAAATAAGAGATACAAATACGAGACTCGAAATGCATTGCAATGGTTCTAATGGATAATAAGGTAGCTTTTGATTTGTCGAATTGTAGGAATCTTTACTATCGTAACAAAACTCGCAATGAATACGCAGGTTTGCACATTGTTGATACTGTAAACAATTTCTAGGTTGTAACCAAATTTTGGTATGTGCTGTGCGCGTAAAAATTTCTTTTGTCCTATGGTTGTGCGTTACTGCAGCCACGCAGAGAGTGGCGTATCAGTTGCGCCAATGGTGGGTTGATTTAAGTTCCTAAGAACTCGCAATTGTGTGTACAATTACTTTCTTAAGTTTAGGATCACCCTGTAGTATGATATACCCAGCTGAGTTATATCTCTTTCGTACCCGTCTGACTGAACATTACCGACAAGCTTAGGGTAAGTTCGAGGGGAACATCGCATCAGTCACACACAAGCAGCTTGGAATCCATCCATGCAGTAAGATCATTGCAACATTGTTTGTACTGAGATTTTTTTCGTATTGAAATTATTTGATGCCAAAGATAATGACGAGGAGTTTTTATTGGCAGCGTTATGTCCGCCTCAACCCCATTCCGCCTACCACTTGAAAGCGCACCGCGGGAATTTATGACATTTTTTGTCGCCTTAACGACCCGACGGTTCTCTTAATCCTCGCTGCATATCGTCATATGTTTAATATACAAACATTACTAGAAATATGTCTTTGAACGAGAACCGTAGAATCCATCACTTCCCTTTGACAGGGCGGTATAGCAGAATCTTAAAGTAACAGGACGAACCACCTCGTCTCATGCCTTTATTTCCCAGTTTGCTTTTTTGTGACCATAGACCAGCACGCTTCGTTGTTTTCATGTGTGTTTTCTCAGAAACAAACATTTACCTGTCAGCAAGTTTAACATGTTTCAGACGGTCTGTCAAAGGTAAAATTTCACCAATATGACAGTCTGGCCATGACACATAGGCCTATTTTCTCTTTAGAACTATGCATATAAAGCCTATAGTCAAGGGAGGCGATTTGTTCTCAATATTGGGGGGCATGACCCCATTTTCAAATAATTTACTGTGTAAAAAATCAATGGGCGATTTCTCAAATGTTGGAGGACATGCCCCCCTGTTCCCCCGGGATCGCCGCTCATGTCTACAATAGCTTACCTTGCTTCATTTGGAATCTTTTAAAAGTTACATACAACCATCGTCTGTCATCTGGTGGCAGGCCCAGGGTAAGACGTGGAATGCCCACCCCCCTCCCCCTCTACAGTCATATTACAACCACGTTTGTCATTATATAAGCAGCAGCCCACCACATCGCCTCCCCATTTCATTCCCACTTCTACATATATTTTATCAAAGTGTTCTGGAGGTCCCACACACGTGTTCCCGACGGAAGATACGGAGGTTCACTGCACCGAAGATTCGCTTGACCAAAAATCTACTTCGGGCTAGAAGTTGGGACCGCAGAGTTCGGATTGGGGTTAGACATAGAGTTAGGGTTAGATTGGGTTAGACATAGAGATAGGGTTAGAGTTAGTAGAGTTTGGATTAAGAAAGGTTTGGGTTGGGATTACGGTCAAGTTGAGCTAGGATCTTCGGTTTTAGTGAACCTTCGATGGTGAGCCTACGATCCAGTACGCTGTGTCATCTTGTTTCACCAAGCACAATAGGTCTTAAATTAAGTTAACGCAAGAAAAAAGGCAATGTCGTTACCGGCATTCCAGTTGCATGGGCTCTCCAACATGAAATTACAATTTGAAATAAAACTGTCGTGTCGGCCTACACCTATTAAATCCGTAAAAGCGCTATGATACTTTAACTATCTTAAGGCCCCTCATTGTGTACTTAAATCAAAGCGAAAAGCGCCCTCATTAATAACGTCGCGAAAACTTTGTGAGGCTCTCGGGCTCGGGTAATCAATCATTTGCGGCCCGCACTTGAAATACTTAAAAGTTTCCTGTTTGAACTCCAGGAACTTTGATTAAATTTCAAATATTTTTTTTCTGATTGTCTGATAAACCAAAGAAAGCTGTCATGACAGAATGGTCTGTGACGAGTAGCATAAAATAACATATGTTTAAGGAAAACATACGAGAAATTCCAGGGAGGAGTACCTACGTCACTTCCTGTTTGGATGCCAGTTAAAGCTTATAATTTACGAAGCTTTCAAATTGCCCTTTATAATAGGGTATCCCGTAGGACAAGGTCAATCTTCTCTTAGTTTTTTTGTTGTGTGTGTTAAGTTTGTTGTTGTTGTTGCTGTTGTTGTTGTTGTTCTTGTTCTTGTTCTTGTAGTTGTTCTTGTTCTTAAGGAAGAGAATGCGAAAGGAGCAAATCTGTATAAACGCAGTACCGATCATTCACGTTAAGAAGTTCCAAACCCTAGTCATCATGGTGCAGGTCTGTAGCTCCTACTTCCTCTTTGCAGCTTTGTGTTAGGCATTTTACCCATTGCTCTGGAAATTGATGATAAATATCAAGTAAGTTTCAGAGGGCCTTCAGTAATTATTTTAAGTGCTCAAGGGCGTTATAAAGAACGTCCCTTATTTCGGCAAACCCCCTTCGTAGCACGTGCCCGTGCATGTTGTATACACTGGAAAGAACCATTGTGATCTCGCTCCGTCTGTCTGGCTGTCTGTCTGTCCGTCCGTCCGCCTGCCCGTCCATCCGTCCGTTTATCCATCTACCAACAAGCTCACTAACACATGCTGGATTGACATTGACACAATGATCCTTGGACCATAGGCTATAAAAAGACTCAAGAATGTAATTTATAGGTCAATCTGGGGTCATTTGATTTTTCTTATTTGAAAGAAATCAAAGTATGCTACTTTTACAACTAGTAATGGCTTCTCGTCAAACTTGATCACAGTAATCATTAAACATTCGTTCTTAGACAGTGTTCTGAGATTAAAGGTCAACGTTCGGGAGGGGCGTTTGGACAAGGAGCCGCCATTTGAAATTACTCTTGGTGGCATTTTGTCCCATAAATACAAATATGAGTATATGAAAAGTAAAATTCGGTCACAATAAACCTTAGAAATGGGAACACAAAATAGAGCTTTAAAGACCTCTTGATAAAAGGTCATTTTGGGGGTCTATTGGGGAGCCATTGGGTGAAAATACACCTGTTTTAGAGGGAAACATTGCGTTTGTTTTAAAGAAATTTTCAAATTTTTAAGCCAATATTGATAGATACAGAATGATAGACCATTCAAACTAAGACAGTATTGTAGCTTTCTTTTCAAGCAATAAAGCTCTTACCTGCAATACATGTTTAAGATGATAAAGCTGTTTTTCATGTGACCACTCACATTAAGCAATCACGTCCGAGATCTAAATCACTGGGTATAGTTTTAAAAGATTACAGTATAGATGAAGGAGGGGTCAGTGTTTTCAAAGTTCTACTATATTATCTGAAATGAGTGATTTGGTTATTTGTTGCACAAAAGTAATTTGTTCACCCAAACTTTCAAAAATTCAAATTCAACATCCGTTGCTGTAGTAATGCATACCATTTTGAAGAGATAAAGCTATTACTAAAATTTATTGGCGAGACTGAATGGTTCAATAATGTTTTAAGGTATTTTCTATGTGGCCTATGCCATGTTGGTGTATTTTAAACTTAATATCTCCCTTTAAATGTTCCTCACAAACACCGTATCAGTGGATAAAACTCTTTCACAATTACCTTAAAACCTTCTGTGTATTAGCTGTTCCATACTCTACTACTCTGTGGTTTCAGTAGAACTGGTGAAAGATTATGATGGATAAGAGTTAGTAACCATTAAAGGCATTACGTACCTTGTGGCATTTTAACGGGACTTTATCTGAAAGGAATAAATTCATTTTATTTCATCCAAAATCCCGTGCAAAAACTCCACTCCTAACTCAAGAGAGCCCTTCTTAAAGATTGGTTACTTCTGTCAAGAAACACCTTCAGATTTTCTCAAGGTCACAGAATACGATGTCAAATGGGCAAGTTACCTCAGATTCCCTTTGTTATTCTTTTTAATTGCATACCTTGTTTGTCATTGATAATTTGATACTGGTGGAATGTATGGACATTTTTTTCCGTGTAAAGCTTGTGTAAAGCTGTTTCATATATATATATATATATATATATATACATATGATACAGCAAACAAAGTATGAAATATTCAATAAAGTGGTAACAACAATACATTATATAGAAATACTAAAGTTATATCTGATCAGTTTGCCCAGATGGAGTCACAGATTTTCCATCATGCACCGCGAAAGTTGAAAATAGCATTTCTTCAAAACATGCACTCTAAAAACAAAAGAGTGAATTCCACTCCAAAAAGAGTGAATTAAGGAACCACTCCTAAGGAAAAGTGAATTTCATCCGGAGTGGAGTGAAAGTTCACTCCAAATAGAGTGACAGTTCATACACATGGAGTGAAATATCTCTCTGTTTGGAGTGAATTTTCACTCCACTCCGGGTGAAATCACTTTTCCTTAGGAGTGGTCCCTTAATTCACTCTTTTTGGAGTGAATTTCACTCTTGTTTTTAGAGTGTGGTACCTTCCAAATGCAAAGTGTTGTTGTGATGATGGGGTTTTCACTGCCTAGAAAATTTTCCAGCATTTTTTTTTTGAACATCCAGCAGTCCAGTCTGGCCACCAGACCATCTCTGGACATGTTATTGTCACACCTGCCTTAATAGATGTAGAAAGCATTAAAAACATTAAAAATAGCCGCAATTGCCATCAAAATCCATCAGATATTGACTGTTTTACAATGACTGGTTTTCACTTATAATCATGAAAGCAAGAGACACCGGTATGTATGCAAATTTGTGACGTAGAAAAAGGGACTCGTGAGGTGTGTGTTAGGTAACCCGTTGCGTTGTTTAACCTTCGTTCCTTGGACAGAAGTCATATGATGCATGCCCTGAGGTGTTCATTTTGGAAAGAGCTATTTATTATTACTTTGAAAATGTCCACATTAAAAACCGAACTAGAAAATACCTGGTAATTAACAGATAATTTATATACGATTAGCAAAATAATACAGACACTGTGCTATTTTCCACTTCTTAATTTTGCATAACTTTGAAAAAAAATCTCAAAATGATAAACATTGAAGAGGTTTACCTGTTTATATTGAGAACGGTCAAAGATATTCAAATAACGTTACCAGATTTTTTCATAAGGTGTGTTATCTACAATTGCTGAGTAAATTAGCCGTTTTTGTTACACGTACAGAACCCTAAAACAAAAGTTCTGTTCCCAGGTCAAACAAAGTAACAAACACTCTGCACATTAAAATTGACTATGTACGCGGACATGGGTACATATACCAAGTTTTCGTTCTCTCTTAGTTCACTAGATCATAACTCGTTGCCGGGCGGTAAATTCTGCTTTGACACGTCTGCACGGCATGTTCCAGAGTCCCATATGTACAACCAAAATAAAAGGGAAGAACCCCAAGAAATCAGCACGCTCAATAGCATTTACATTATGGTACGCCAACTGTACCAAGTTGACGGTATACCCCGGTTTTGTATGACGGGTATTATTTGTTCCTCTGTGAAAAAATGGGAGGGGAAAAACAACAATAGAACCAGGTTTGACCCGTGTGGAAATCCCGCCCATAGGTATTGTATCAGAAGTGCCTGCAGTAGGAAACATGAGACATGTCGACATTTACAATGATGTCAAAAATACTCTTCGATGAAACAGTAGTATCGCTGAACCAGTTCTTACGTTTACAATTCAGTAGAAACAGGGTTTTTTTTTCGCTTTATTGCGCTTACGGTACATCGTGTACTACAGACATTGTATAAACTTCAGAGAACATGATTGTCGCACTCCTGGAATACGGATAAAGGGACATGATCCTTGTACCGAAGTTGAGTCCGCCGGACACCAAGTGCCTGACTGATGAGGCCAAATGCATTATGAATTTGAATTTTTTGGTGTATTTTATTAATTCATTTGTTTATTTGTTTTGAGTGACCGTCAATTTGATTTTCGTCAACTTTAAAGCTCTGTGTGAGAAGATCGTTACACGTTCATGATTTTTGTCTAAACGGCTGTTGCAAGATTACCTTAGTTCATTAAAGTGAGGTGTATTTAGGTAGTCTTCACCGCTATTGCCATTTACGATAGCCAAAACTTCGATTTCGAACTATTCAGTACTTACTTAGCGCAAGCCCTGGCAGTGCATATATCTGCACGTAGCCTACACGATAGAACAGCCAATATTATTTGCCGTATATCTTATTTCGGCGTTGGGTACATACTTGCACTGCTGTGTGCCGTTACAAGCTTTGAAAATTACATACACTGTATGTGTCTCCAAGTTTCCGACACTACGGTATTGCGTGATGCGAGGAAATCGTTCCTCCTACGTGCAGATGTTCCAGAATGTCCCCACAGAATTGTACTCCTTTACAATGTATATTAATCGAGTCGTTACTAACTCTGTCTGATATAAAGAACAACCAAATCGTAGACGTTGGCATTACCTCGACATTTAAGTAAGAGGTAATGTAGAGTGTTACAGCTACTTCTCCCTCAACACTTGCCAAGTCTCTTAAGAGTTTAGGGAACTGAATACACCCAAGTTTTGTCTCTGTTGCCTTGTTATCAACTTCCACAATCTGCACCTAACATATCTAATCTGTGTCCATCTTGTGATCTATGTTCGCCTAAAATGAGGGGAATGCCGATAGAGCGAAGATCCACAGCCTGTATCGAAATCCGCTAGACAGAAAATCTACTTACTTCATATCTTGTGTTTTAAACGAAATCAAAGTAAACATTGGGATGGGTGTTAACACCACACCTCTGGTCTAAGGAATCTCCTTTCAAGTGACTGAACTTAATTTCTAGTAAGCCATGTACCAGACTTCTGCTTGGGGAGTAAACAATGCATGCTTTATCGGTTTGTTCTACAAAAACTTTTTGACACCCCACCGATCTTATGTCCGAATGGGGTATATCATGTAGCCAACCCCATTGCTGCCTATAAGGCAGTTGCGTATGCATGTGGCTCTGAAAATGAGTCACTGTGGAATATCTGTCAATCAATTGTTGCTTCGATATCACTGTTCCATCTTTCGTGTATAAACATAGGTAAAACTAGAAAATAAAAGCTGGCCATTTTTAGGAAGGTCAGTCGCATAGAAGAGCGATCGCATGGAAGAGCGATCGCATATGGAAGGGCGATCGCATAGAAATGATAGGCTATCGTGAAGGGAGGGTATAATTCTTCGAGCAGAATAATATCCCATTTGCTGTTCCACTTTCCAGCTTCGTCTGAATTCAGGGCTACCCGCAAAGTTTCTCTCCCCAGGTTGATGTATTACATCCACGCGGCCCCCTTAGACTTCCAACTGTTTTTCAAGTTCATCGTGTAAAACCGCAGTAGCTTTAAACAGCTTTTGCAAACTGGTAGACGGGTGGTTTGTGAAATTGGGGTTAATATGGCAATTAGTGAACACCTTTGTAAAGAATGTTTTCTAAACAGGGGCAAATTGGCGAAGAATGATGTTACTTTCTTTAAAGGTGCTCTATAGTCAACACACGATGTATCTTTCCAAGCTTGGTAGGTCAATAAGAGTTGGGACTGAGGAATACATCTTTAACCCCGTGATGTCGCAGAAGTTCCGAATTTTCCGATTGTAATTGTTAGGGTGCAAGGGGCATATTAGCATCGAAATCATGTTGACGTAAAATGGAATGTGTTTTTTAAACATTGAGACTGGAAATTGCAACATGGTTAATGAACTCACACAGATACTTTGCAGTCATTTGATGCTACAATTATTATTCTCACGAAGATTCGTCACGATGACGGTTTAGATTTCGTGATAACATTGCCATCGTCGTGCTCGATTTCTCTTTGAGAGACTGCGTGCGGTGTCGCTACTGCTACCCCGGCTGTCCGGGACACACGTTCCACTAACACAACTTTAGTGAGTGAACCCTTCGAATTGTTTCACGTGCTCGACTCGTTAACCACACTCCATTTCCATCGGTAATAAACAAATGTCACCCTGCCCAGGGGGAAAACATTCTTTTGTTCGAATACTCGGAAAGAATATTTTCCACATTTGTATTCCTCCGAACGATTGAAGTGACATTTGACCTTTTTAAGTAGGATAGAATCGGCATCTTTCATAGCGGGAGAAGTGGAAAGTTGGATTTAATGAAATGATGTAGCTGTGTCGGATATATGTGTATGATTTCAACACATGGAAAGACCTGTTTACGTTAAATCTTCAACAGATGCCATATCTTTTAAACTTCCAGGTCTCCGTTGTCATTTGTTTATGGAATAAGTTCCATTTATCACAGCTTATTGTCTAAACATAGTATAACGACCGCCTGCTGCCAAAAGAAACCGCTGACAGGTTTCCCGTCGCTGAGACCATGCTCAACAAAAACCAAATAATGATGATCCCATGGTCCCTAAAAGCCGCAGACCTGAGGACCGCGCACTGATGATCGGTGCAACGCCCGATGTCGACGATGGGTGATGTCATCGCACATGTAGCGTGTCCTACTATTGAAAGTAAGAACTAGTAATCGATGACAGACGATGATTGAAACTTCCGACTATTATCTCTTCAAGACCCATAGATTTACGGAAAGATACACATGGAATGAGTCACAGTGAAGATTTGTAGTCCCCTTTGACAGTTGTGTCATTATCAAACTAACCAAATCTAAGTTTATTGATTTCTGGAGATGTTCTTTACGTGGAACTTTATCCGACATGTCCCCAAACATTGTTGCACATAATAGTGTAGGATGAAGATGATCAATAAACATATGACTTTTTTCCAAGGCATTCTGCTAGCATTGTCTGGTGTCGGCCTCATGGTCAAGTGGACTAATAGCCTACATATTGGGCAAGGAGCTAGAACGTGGGTTCTTAAATGACCCGCAGATCACCTCCGGCCCACGAGGAGATTCAGACCGGCATGAGACGAAATTGAGATCTAATGCAAAAATTGACGATCGAAAAGCAACAGCACTAACAGTTATCACCGTCTTTACGGTGTGGTGGGTGTACAAATTTACAAACTAAGTAACACTTGTAGCGATTACACATAAGACCCACCATGGAACAAAAGTGGAAGAACAAGGGGTACGATTTTTGACCCTACCTCATCAAATTAAACGTGTGGATTAATCGTCACCTTTTAGGCTGCAAACGTTGCAGTATATTCAGGCTTCAGAAACCACCTTACTGGAATTTCAACTCCTCATCACCAGGCCCTAGTTACGTCCCTGCAAACCACCCACTGTATTTCTGAATCATGAGATCTCAAAATACAGAATATATTTACATGCAACTTACCAAGGTCAGTAAATGCCATTTCCGATAATCACGGAGATACTTTTAGCACAAAATGTTCTCGGTATTTCACGTGCCAACCGATGGTGACACTCCGGTCGCTCGTGCCTTTCTCTATATAGGCCCACTCTTTTCAAGGAGTATGTTTAAGGAGTATGTTTTTTACTGTAATCTGGCATAAGTTTAAAAGCCCGCTTTGAATATCCCGGGTTTTCGCTATTGCAAATTTATGGTGAAATTTTGATACTTGTGATAACCTGTATAGGGCACTCCAAATGGAACGTAGAGACAATTGTATGTTTCAGCCGATATTCAAAAGGTTGTTAATACCCCAAGCTTCTAGGGTTTTCTCCCCGCTCTTTTCCCGAGGCTTGGCCCCGTGGATCCCTTACCCCAGAAGCCCTTCAAATGGCTTCAAGACACAACGCTGTCGAGTGGAACACTTTGCGTTTTCGTTGGGTCGTTTAATCCGTTTGCGAGCCTGTCTGTGGCCCGCGAGATGTCCTGAGGAACTTGAAGTCTGGCCCGTTAACGAAAAAACTAAGAACCTCTGAGCTAGAGGAATGGAAAGAAATCCGTGTCTCATCGGGGAGATGGTAGGCCACCACCTCCCTTGTCGCATCAGCATCTATTTGCCGGGACCCTGGGTGATAAAAGCCTAAATTTAAACGAATGCTTGATATGATTTTGTTCGAATAGACTCATTCATTGTTTACAAACAAAGACGTCACTGCGTCGCGGTAAAAGAGTTCATAGGGCGCGCTTACACTGTCGTCACAATGCAAAGTAGGTTCCAATTCGTCTACTTTTTGCGTGCAATCACACAAGCGTTTACACGCGCAACACCTAACATACACGCATGTGTTCTTGCGCATGCTCTATGCCAACCAATGCCAACCAGTGAGGTAACCGTGAACAGCTTAATACTCTGAGAAGTATATTTTTCATATTTGTATTCCTCCGGATGATTGAAATGACATTTGACCTTTTTAAGTAGGATAAGTAGGACAGAATCGGCATCGGCACACCAAAGGGTCAAGATATTCATCAAGGATCCTGAAATGCAAGTCTTGAATGAACACACTCGACATCGTCAATTGTACCAATCGCTCACAAAAAAAACTGTTCCCGAGACCCTTATTTAACGCCCGTTCCATGGAGGAGAACGTATTAGTTCGTAGCGTTTAATCGAATTCCCAAACACCGAGAGGAGTGTGGACCAAACTCTGAGACAGAGAGCCCCGCTTCACAAAGACACTAAAGTGAGCAAAGACCTGCAGCCGATAACAAGAAACACTTCTTAACCATTTTGAAACCCTTTATCCCTAGCACCATGCTTTGCCAGTTTGCCGAATATGTCACCCGGTTCCTTGAAATTCCCAGGTTGTTGACCGGGATTTGATTAGGATACAAGAGTACGGTTAGGTGCCTCGTGAAAGCTTTTACAGGAAGACAGTTTACTGACCACTCTCTTGTTACTTATCAGAGTAGAGAAGATTTCAGCCAACAAAAACAACATGTTTGTCTTCTCCATGAACCATGAATAGGAAGGAAGACGTCTGCTAACATCATCCCCGACCACCACGACCACGAAGCATCCCCCCTTTGACAAAGATTGGCGAATCTCACTCTTGGCTACTACGTTAGTGGGTCTCCTATCGGTCTGTATGGGCCAATATGTCCGAATCAAGCATTTAAATTCTTTCGAAACACATTGGGAAGGTGACTTGTCTTAAATTGCACGTCTTGCACATTTCCTCGTGTCGTCACGGGGCATATCCCCCTATTATTTTGATCGTGCTCCCATTCCATTTTGCCTCAACTGTTGTTTCAGTGAAGTCTGCACTTTGGCTGTAGATATCCATGCAAGAGCCCCTTCCCTCAAATATAAACTCTGCTGTTCAAACCTAACCAGCTGATTAAGTTCCCAACGACCCCCCCCCCCCATCGTAAGAGGAGCGTCCAGGATGACTGGCTGGGCCCATCTTAAAGAAAAGTCAATAAATAGCCTTGTGTATGTCTACTTTTATACGAGATTAATACTGATTTACACCTCATCGTGCCTCTCCTTAAATTAACGAGCGATAGGCTGAGTCAGGCCCGTAGCCAAGAGGCAGCCCCATTGAAAATTGTTTTCGTCCCCTAGAAAGTTTCAAGTTGCCATTGACTTAACACATTTTTACA